>ML383948.1:0-29764 GCA_005239525.1 Nicotiana knightiana
ATAATAATAATAATAATAATAATAATAATAATAATAATAACAACAACAACAACAACAACAACACCCAACTTCCCACTTTCCCACTTCACTCATGCCTCAACCCCACTCCTTCACATCTCTTCTCCACTTCCCCACTTCACTCATGCCTCACACCCACCCCGTCACATCCCTTCTCTACTTCCCCCACTCCTCTCACAATTGACCCATACATCTATAAATAACATAAAAGGAAAAAAAATAGGGGGAGTCCAATTTTTTAGGTGGAGAACAATAGGAAATAATCTTGGTTTTTTCTCACACAAAATCATCTTTGTTTCCTCCATTAGAGCCGCTGGTGTACTCCATCTTCACAGCCATGTAGCAGCTCCAAAACCCACCCCTCAACGGCCATGTAACCACGTATAAATACCAAGGAATCAGCCATTCTTTCAGCAAAAAAAGCACCCCAAAAGTATAATAAACCATGCTTTCTTCCACCTGAAGACCCCGAGACACTGTTGAAATACCAGAGAAAACCCCACAAAAAGCAGCCATAAAACAGCTGCAAAACAGTTCCGAAAATCCGTCCAAGAACCAACGCCAATCAGACCTTAAACCACCACAAAGATAGTCGAGGTTATCGTTCAAAGTTTTACGACGAAGTTTCCGATCTAGGTTCTGTTGATGAGGTTTCGCTTTGGATAGCAGAAGCATACTCCGTTGTACAAGTTTGCCTTCTCAATACTGAACAAAGTTTATTGCCTTTGAGGTTCATTCTTATATTTTATTTTTCTTTCTTCAAATTTTTTTAACGTACATGCCCATAATATCTTGTTAGTTATTTGTTGAGTTAACAATTGTCAGTTTAAGAGTTCAAATGCATGCTTGATTAGTTTACGCAAAGCTCATGGAATTTGTCCAAATTGCTGAAGATTGTTCTTGGTTTATATTCTAAAAATGGAAATTCATGAGATATTTGCTATGCCATTTTGTTTATTACCGTTTATAATTGTTATGGCTTCAGATTCCTTTGTATATTTCAAGTTATTTGCTAAGTATATTAGTTGAACAAGATTTTATTTTAATTGATTTTTTAGAAATAAAGAATGAAGATTCGTTCCTATTAATGGGCCAGTGTTTGATCGTGTAAATAATTGGGCTTTATATATTCATTTAAGTATACATACCATTAGTTGAGTTAAATGTAAAAAAAGTTAGAACACGAGGCCCATGATGAATAAGCTGGCCCATTTCTTTTATATTGAATAATGCCCTACATATTCAAAAAATAATAGTGTGCTTTTAGGCGGGCTCTTAATCAAGTCATCATGATTATGTAAACGTTTGCATGACATAATTATGATTTCAAAAATAATTTAAGGTACGTGTTCGCGGCTTTGGCCGAACAATCTTAATAATTAATTAAATGCTATTAATTATGTACACGTACGCGTGACATGATGTGATGACCCAAAAGGTCATCCCGTATTTTTCTAGCTAATTCTATGTTTCGAGGTTGTGAAAACCTCCTTCTATCTCATTTTCATGTGCAGACCGGACGTGTTGCCGGGAAGTCTTTATGTGAAAAACTGATAAAAATGATAATTTTGTATTAGAAATTTGAATAAAATTAACTTTGGTCAACGCTTTTGGTAAACGGACCCGGAACCATGATTTGACGGCCCCGGAGGGTCCGTAGGAAAATATGGGACTTGGCCGAAATCGAATTCCGAGGTCCCAAGTACGAGAAATGAATTTTTAAAGAAAATTGTTTTCTGAAAAATATAAAGGTTTTTGAAAATAAAATTTGTGAAATCTATGGTATCGGGCTCGTATCTTGGTTCCGGAGCCTGGTATAGGTTCGATATGATTTATATGTGTCATTTGTGAAGTTTGGTAATAAACGGACTTGATTTAGCGTGATTCAGGTAAAAAATGCAAAATTTTATGTTTAAAGAAGTTTTGAGAAGTTTCATTGTTTTTGAGGTTTAATTCGATGTTTATGATGTTATTATGGTGTTTTGATTACTCGAATAAGTCCATAGGATGTTTTTGAGGTTGTGTGTATATTTGGTTTTGAGCCCCGAGGTCTCGGGTGTGTTTCGGGTCCATTCTGGTTTCCTTTTATGCGATCGCATAGGAGTAGTCACGATCGCATAGTGTCTCTTTGAGCAGCCCAGACTTTCCTTCAATGTGTTCGCGCATAATCTACCACGATCGCAGAGGTATACTTTCTTATTCTTCGCGATCGCATCTACAACATCGCGATCACATAATGTTCCAGCTGGGGATCCAGTATCTCTTCTACGCGATCGCATTCCATGATTCGCGATCGCGTAGTGTGGAAATTTGGGCAGCAGGTAACTTCTCATACGCGATCGCACACGTGCCTTCGCGATCTCATAGAGCATTTTGGCCAGTGGCAATTGTTCCTCTTCGCGATCGCATTACTTCCCCCGCGATCGCAGTACTTTAAGCCTTGGCAGCCTTTCTTTTCTTCTCCACGATCGCAATCAATGTTCCGCGATCGCGATTTATTAAACATCTGGGCAGAATATAAGTTTTCCAAAATCGGGGTTTCACCATTTTATACATATTTTGACTTCTAGAACTCGCTTTTGGGCAATTCCTTGAGGGTTTTTCACACAAATCGAATGGGTAAGTTTTCTTCCATTAGAATTAATTATATTTCATGAATTAGTTCTTGTTTTTATCATTTAATTTGTATTTTGGGTTGAGGGGATTGTGGGTTTTGAAAGAAAGTTTCTAAAATGAAAAATCATGATTTGAAAGACCAAATGTTATCGGAATTGGATAAATTTAGTATGAGTGAACTCGTATCAGAATGGGTAATCAAAATTTGTCGGGTTCCGAGGTGCGGGTCCGGGGTCGACTTTTGGGTCGATTCTTATGATTTTGTAAAGATTGAAACTTTATTATTTGGAATAGTTCCTTATACGTTTTATGTGTATTTTGAAGTTGTTTTAGTTGATTGTAAGCCGTCCGAAGGTCTTTCCGCCCGAGAAGTCTATTTTTGAGTACCGGGTTGTCGTCTTTGAGGTAAGTCTCTTGCCCAACCTTGTGTGGGGGAACTAACCCTTAGGATTGAGTCTTCCTTGTTGATTGTGGTCCGAGTTTGCGAGGTGACGAGTGTGTACTCGTACTTATTTGCAATTAGATTGCCCTTTTAGGATTCATAGATTCTTATATTATTTGTGTATGATTTGTAATTGTTACACTTGAATCCTTGGTTGTTAATTTTATTCCTTCCTGTTTAAATTAGAATTACTTGTTTTTGGATTCTTCGTTGGCTATTTGACTTTACTTGACTTAACTGAATATTCTACTTCTCTTATCATCATGCTATATTTTCTTCCTAGCTTGCCTAATTGACTATAATTAGTGTCATCTAGCCTTATAGTTGACTAGCCGTAGTTGGAACATTTATTCGTTGGAGTCAAGCATGCCCGTGAGTCTTACATTGTGATTTATATAACTATTCCCTTAAGTGCCACTTAGGTCTAATTGTTAGACATTTATGTTATTGGTATTTCCTTGATGTTGCCTATTATTGGGACTTTTGTTTTAAGCCGAGTGTTAATTCGTGAAGTAAAATATTTAGGTGAGATTGGTTATAGCTGTTTCTCTTGCCGGGATATTATGGTTTCTGTTAATGTCTATGCTGTTAATGATATGGTTTGTATTGTTGACTCCCTTGCCGGGATGTGATGGTTCCTATTGTTGTTTATGCTGTGAATGATTTCGTTTGTACTGTTGACTTCCTTGCCAGGATGTTGTGATTTCTATTACTGGTTATGATGTTAATGATATTTTTTGTATTGTTGACTCCCTTGCCGGGATGTGGTGATTTATGGGTCATATTGTTGGTTTTTCCTTGCCAAACCGTTGTTCTTGATATTGTTTGGGTGAGGAAGAGTGTAAAGCAAGAAGGATAATGCCGTGCCATGTTCATGATATTTAGCACGAGGAAACATTCTGTGCCATGTTTATGATATTTAGCACGAGGGAACATTCTGTGCCATGTTTATGTTATTTAGCACGAGAGAACATTCCGTGCCATGTTTATGATATTTAGCACGAGGGAACATTTCGTGCCATGTTTATGTTATTTAGCACGAGGGGAAATTCCGTGCCATGTTATATTATGTTAGCACGAGGGGACATTCCGTGCCATGTTATGTTATGTTAGCACGAAGGGACATTCCGTGCCGTATTTATGCATTATTATTTCCGTCGTTCTTGTTTGCCATTTACTGCATTTATTGTCAAGATTTGATATTCCTCCTGTACTGCATGGTAATTTCTGAGTGACGGACTGAGTCCCGGTGGATAAATCTTGAGGAGATTTTTATCAATGGATATTATTGAAAAATATTATTAAAAAAAAATAGTTTTGAAATGATTATATTTGAATGACTTTTACATCGAAGGTATATTTGAAAAGCACTAGTTTTGCCTAAAATGATATTTGGAAGTCATTTATTGGGAAAGCCTCTTTGGAAAGCTTCGTAGTTTGAAAAAAACTATGTTTTACATAATTCTCTCTATTAATTATACTTACATCTACTTTTGGAGAAAGTAGGTTTTCAAAGTAAACTCTTCCATACTAAAATGATTTATTTGCAAAAGTTTTTCATATGAGCTGCTGTTTAAAGATTTCTACCAGTTATGAATTTTAATGGCTAAGGCCCGTTGTGAACAAACCGACGTGGAGTTGAGTTATCGGTGTCCTCTATTGTATTGTGTTTCCTTTCGATTCGGCTTGTTTTGCTGTCCATCTTTCTGTGCATTTTTGTGCTGTTTCGTGATTGATTTCTGTAATTTCCTTCCGCTTTATACTGTCATTGGGGTGGATTATCCTGAGAAGTCTTAGATAGATGTAACGTTTGGTCATTTCTATATTCATGTTATTTATTTTGTAGACCTGTGGTGTCTTGACTAGTCCTCGTCACTGCTCCACCGAGGTTAGTCTTGATACTTAGACACTCTGGTGTGCTCATACTACACTTCTGTATATTTTTGTGTGCATATCCAGGTATATATTGTAGTAGATGTGTGGATGATTGCCGAGGAGACTCAAGGTAACCTGCTGCTGCGTTCGCAGGCGTCGGAGTCACCTTCATTGTATTTATTATTCATACACTGTTGTATCTACTTCCAAGCAGTTGTACTTAGAAGTTGTAGAAGATTCGTAGAGCTTATGACTTGTATTACCGGTTTTGGGAAAGTTTGTACATTCTGTTGAGATTCTATATCAAGACTGTAGTTCTCCTTATTTATTGATGTTATTCAGTAACTGCTAGGCTTACCTAGTCCCTAAGACTAGGTGCCATCACGATACCCAACAGAGGGAAATTGGGTCGTGACACATGATTTTTAGTGCACCAAATAAAATGAGTACACGTACGCTTGACTCATTTCAAGATTACTCCATAATCACGAATAATCGAGTAATTAAAAGCGGTAAAAGGTAAAATGCACACAGGTTCTAAAATACGTAATTAAATAATTTAATTAAGTCAGGTATGATTAAAAGAGATCGTGCTAAAACCACGAAATCCGGAAATGCCTAATACCTTTTCCCGGGTTAACAGAATTCCTTACATGGTCTTCTGGTTTCGCAGAATTTAAACATAGTCAAATTTCCTCGATTTGGGATTTAAATAAATGGGTGACTTGGGACACCATAAATTATTCCAAGTGGCGACTCTGAAAATAAATAAATAATCTAATTTCGATTAATGTCACTTTAATTGGAAAACTCCCATATCCTCCTCGGAAAAAAAGGAGGTGTGACAGAAATTTTAAATTAACAATCTTAACTTCAGGACCATTCAGGACATTTTTGTCCCAAAAAATTGAACTAGAAAATTGAAATTGTTAATTACTAAATATCAGCCCTTTAGAGTGGCTATCTGGTGTTATTTCTACAAAATTAAATCAAATCAATTAAACTCAACACACATAGTTTAGAGTGGCTATCGGTTACATTCTTTAGCAACATTTTTTGGGGGTTTTATTGTTTTTTTTCCACTAAAAAGAGAAAACATGAATTTGTGTATCTCACAAAATTGTGACGAATCTATGAAGAATTCATTAAAATATATTAATAAGTTTGCGGCGGGTTTTTGACGATTTTATTCTTCCATCACAACATTTTTGCAACAACTTAAATTTGTGAAGGAATTGTGACAGATTCTTCACTCACAAAGATTTGTTTTGCTTGTAGTGTTTCACTTTTTCTTAACCAAGTGCAATAGCACATGAAATATTCGAGCACCTACTATGGATATATCCATAATATCAAACTAATAATATCGATTTCAGAACTTTACCAAACAATATCAAAGTAAAAGAATAGAACGATTTAATAAGTTTGAGTCAACTTTTCAATTAAATATACTTGTTTGAGCTGATAAAAGTGTTATATATTGGGAATTTCACGTCCTGGTATCTATGTGGAGGAAGAGATAGGGAAGTATATTGCTAGGAAATATTATGAAATGAGGAAGAAGAAGGTGATAGAGTTTGAGAAAATATAGAGAGAAGAAAGAGAAGAAAAGGAATGATTTCTTATTTTGATAATCTGTCTTTGCGTGTATACAAAGAGTGTATATATACACGTTAGTTAGCTAACCTCTTAACCAATAATCTAACTACTTAACTAATTAATGGACACTAATAACTAACTTTAGGAGGTGAATTTACAATACTGCCCTTATATTCTTTAACACTCCCCCTCAAGTTAGGTGGGGCAAAAATGTCAAACACACCTAAATTGGAACTCAAATAAGCATATTGAACTCTACTCAATCCTTTTGTGAACAAATCTGCAGGTTGATCATTTGTAGGAACATATCTTGTACACACTAAACCTTATTGAATTTTCCCCCTTATAAAGTGACAATCAATCTATATATGTTTGGTTCTCACATGATAGACAGGATTATCAACAATCTGGATAGCTGCTTTGCTATCAGTAAATATGTCTACTGACAGTTTAACCTCTGCATCAATTTCTCTTAGCATTCCCAGAAGCCATGTTAATTCTGCCACTGTTGCAACCAAGATTCTATACTCTGCTTCTGCTGAACTTCTTGATATAGTCGTTTGCTTCTTTGATTTTCAGGATACTAGAGAGTTTCCTACCTTGATCATAAAACCTGTGACAGATTTTCTAGTAACTGGACAAGCTGCCCAGTCTGCATCACAATATGATAGTTGTATTATTCTGGCTTGATAACAGTATGCCTTGTCCAGGATTATTTTTCACATACTTTACAATTCTTAATGCAGCTTCCATATGAGACTTCTTTGGTTGTTGAAGAAATTGACTTAGAGTTTGAACTCCATAAGCTATATCAGGTCTAGTGACAGTTAGGTATAGAAGTTTACCTATTAGCCTTTTATAAGTTGTCTGATCTGCAGCAGGATCTTCAATTGATCTTTCACCCTTTGGTATATGCTCATCATATTATTTTGTTGTAAGTTTATTATTGATATCAATAGGTGTGTTTGAGGGTTTTGCAGCAGTTAATCCAACCTCTGCTATGAGCTCTAATGTGTATTTCCTCTGATGCATAACAATACCTTTGTTGGACCTAGCAAACTCTAATCCCACAAAATACCTTAACTCACTCAAGTCTTTCATCTTGAAGACACTTTGTAGTGAAGTTTTTGTATCCTGAATCAGTTTTAAATTGCTTCCAGTAACTAACATATCAATAACATAAATCAGTATTAACATTATTCCTTCTTCTGTTTTCCTTATGTATAAGGAGTGATCATGTTGACTTTGTTTAAACTGTAAGTTCAAAAGAGCTTAAGAGATTTTCAAATTCCATTGTCTAGGAGCTTGTTTTAGTCCATATAAGGATTTAGAGAGTCTACATACTCTCCTCTCCCCTTGACTCTTAAATCTTTCTAGCGATTTCATATATATTTTATCAAACAGATCACCTTGTAAAAAGACATTATATACACCCATTTGATGTATGTGCCATTTCTTAGCTGCTGCCAGAGCTAGAATTGTTCTAACAAACACCATTTTTACAACTGGTGAGAATGTTTCCTGGTAATCAATTCCTTCTTGTTGATTGTAACCCTTAACAACCAATCTTGCTTTAAACCTCTCTATCTCTCCTGATGCTTTGTACTTGATCTTATATATCCACTTGCATTCTATAAGTCTCTTGTATTCTGGTAATGTCACTAGAGTCCAGGTGTTATTACCTTCAAGAGCTTTTATTTATTCTTTCATGGCTTGTATCCATCTTGGATCTTTACTTGCTTCAACATATGTAGTAGGTTCAGCAACTGATGAAAAAGTAGCAATACATGCTTGATATTTAGAGGAAAGATGATCATACCTTATATATTTATCCAAAGCATATGGTATTTCTTGATGAATATTTAAAGAAACAAAATATTTTAGCCATACTGGTGGCTGTTTATCTCTGGTAGACTTTCTGATTGTGAGTTGGTTTGAATTTACCTGACTTCTGGTATGAGGAGCTGCAGTAGATGTGTTTTTATGATCTTGTTGTGCTTGTAGCTCCCCCTCAATAGTACTGTGATTTTGAAAGTCATACAGTGACTCAATATTTTGGTTTTCTTCTGTGATGTTATTATCTCTAGATGAATTTCCCGAGTTACCCCCATTGTGTCCTGAATCAGCTTGTGTGTCAACTCTTTGTTCACAAGAAATTTCTGATTTGTCCATGTAAGACCCTATATTTGTTGTAGTGTCTATAAATATAGGTATTGAAATAGAGTTAGTCTTTTTGAATGGGAAGACATTTTCTTTGAATATTACATCTCTGTTGAAGAAGAATGATCTATTTTCTAGATCATATAGAACATATTCTTTATGCACCTCTGAATATCCCATATGTACAGATACCCTTGATCTAGACTTTAGCTTGTCTTTTCCTGAACTATCTTAGCAAAACACAGACAACCTACCACTATTAAGTGATTTAAAGAAGGTTTCCTGTTGCGCAACCTTTTATAAGGAGATAAGTTTGCAATAACTGAGCTAGGAAGTCTGTTAAGAATGTATACTGCAGCCAGAATGCAATGACCCCATAATCTTATAGGAATATTGGCTTGAAGTCTTATAGCTCTTGTTATTTCTAAAATGTGTCTGTGCTTTCTTTCGACTACTCCATTCTGTTGAGGAGTGTAAGCACAAGTTTTCTCATGAATCATTCCAATATTTTTAAATAGTTGCTCACATAAGGAATTTACAAACTCTGTACCATTGTCTGTTCTAATAATTTTGATGACTTTATTAAACTGAGTTTTAACAAAAATGATGAAATGTTGCAAGAACTGATATACATCTGACTTTTGTTTAAGAAGAAACACCCATGTCATTCTACTGTAGTCATCCACAATTGTAAGAAAGTACTTATTACCATCAAATGTAGCAATTCTGTATGGACCCCATAGGTCTACATGAATCAAATCAAAGCAGTATATACTTCTGATATCACTAGAAGAAAATTGCAATCTAGTTTGTTTAGCACATGGACAGATTATGCATCTATCTATTCTTTCTCTGATATTTTTAACACTAGTAGATAGTATTTTCTTCATTACTGTAACATGCACATGTCCAAATCTTTGGTGCCATAACTCCACATTGACCTGACTTGCTTCTCCTGCTGTTAATCCTCTTGCAGCATACTCAGCTCTTTGCCTATTCCTTGCTAGTCTAGTTGGTAATATGTATAGTCCCCTTACTTCTTTATCAATCTCCCTCACCTTCCCAGTGAAGAGATCCCGAAAAACACAAAAGTCAGGGAAAAATGTTGCAGCACATTGTGGTTCTGTTGTCATTTTTGAAACAGAAAGCAGATTATATTTAAATTGAGGTACATGGAAGATATTATTAGAAATTGAACTTGTCCCAATATGTGTAACTAGTGACACATCTCCATTTGGTAATAATACTTTCTTAGGATTAACAGTCTGAACAATAGTAGATTTATCCAGAAGATTAGTGTCAGACACCATATGATTTGTTGCTCCAGTGTCTATGATCCATTCCTGGGAGTCCTTTGAAACCAACAATGCTATATCAATATTTGTACATGTTACATTAGCAGCTGAATCTTCACTGTTAAAGGCTGGGGTTGTTCCTTTGTTTAACAATTGTACAATCTGATCATATTGATCTTTTGTGAAATTGTACTTTCCAGCTGACTTGCAACTGCTTCCAATTCTTGACCATAAGAACCATTAGCAATTTTCCCATATGTACCAGTAGGTACATCAGCATTCTAATTTTGATTATCACCATTCTCATTTAGAACATTGACATTGTGAGCTGCATTATATCCTCATCTCTTCTTTTGTCTAAACTCTTGAGGATATCCAACAAGTTTATAGCAGTTTTCTTTCATATGGCCTTTCATCTACAATAGTCACACTGAAGATTGAAATTTTTCTTGAATCTTTGGCCTTGACCACCACCACCATGTCTAGTATACATTGCCACCTAAAAGTTTCCTACATTATTAGGATTAGATCCAAGAATTCCAGAGTTAGCAACTACATATTTTTGACTCTCATCACTCACTATTAAAGCATAGGCTTGATTCACAGTAGGTAAAGGAGTTTTCATAAGAATCTGACTACGAGCTTGAGAATGGGCATTCAATCCCATTAAAAACTAGTATAGCCTCAGTTTTCGTAGATAGCTAACAAACTCTCTCGACTTAGGACAGTCACACCCAGGTGTAGGAACCAATGCCTCAAATTCTTCCCAAAGATCCTTAAGTCTTGAAAAATATACAGAGACATAAGCAGAACCTTGAGTTAAAGTAGCTATTTCTTTATGTAAATTGAAGGTTATTGAACCATCAACTTTGTTAAATCTTTCAGCTAGGTCTTCCCAAACAGTTTGAGCACTGGAGGCATACATAATACCTCCAAGAAGACCTTTTGCCACAGAGTTCATTAGCCAAGATAGAACAATGACATTCACTCGTTCCCAATGATTTCCCATCGAATCTGGGAATTTATCCTTATTGCATGTACCATCAACCATACCAAGTTTGTTTCTACCTAACAACACAACTCTCATAGACCTATTCCAAATTGAATAGTTTTCAATACCTGTTAATTGAAAAGAAATGATCTGAATTCCGCTAACATCAGTAGGGGAAAGAAAGAGCAGATGAGTTATAGTCAATCCTAGTTGCTGGATTCACTTGATTTCCATAATTCAACCCAGAATTCAGATTTGAAACTCCTTCATTTTCTGTCATTTTTTATTCTCTTGATTCTTTAACAAGAATTCAATACTCAATTTTATCATGCAAAACTCTTCAGCTCGTAGATTCAACTCGATTGTTACATGCAACAAAAGAAAAACAAAAGAATTTTAGAGTAAGAACGCAGAAGAAAAAATCGGCTTCAAGTTCTTGAGCATAAGCTCTGATACCATGATATGAAATGAGGAAGAAGAAGGTGATAGAGTTTGAGAAAATACAGAGAGAAGAAAGAGAAGAAAATGAATGATTTCTTATTCCGATAATCTGTCTTTGCATGTATACAAAGAGTGTATATATACACTTTAGTTAACTAACCTCTTAACCACTAATCTAACTAATTAATGGACACTAATAACTAACTTTAGGAGGTGAATTTACAATACTACCCTTATATTCTTTAACACTTATAATAGAGTTAAATTCAAAAAAGAAAGGAGGAATTAAGTACACGTACGCTTTCATAATTATTGATTTCATCCCAAGTTAATTACATGTTCTAGTGATCGATCATGTTCTACTTGAATTATTTAATAGTGATGTTTGACATTAATTCAACAACTAATAATATAAGATATCTATTAGAGTTACATAAAATTACTTTCAATGGATATGAATGTTGATTATACAACACTAACTAATTACTACATGATTATAATGTGATTGCGAAATTTCTTTACTTTTCTTACGCGTTTAATTTGTGAAGTACATGGATTATCTCTGGAAAAAATAAATAAAAACATTTAAAATCTGTTACACTAAAACGCCAACTAAAAATTAGTGTTGAAATAAGTGTAGTTATATTCGTTGGTATTTGGCTAATTAATCAAGCCCCTTGTTTTGACGCACCCATAAATTTTTCTTAAATTTCAATGAAATGATTGCCTTTTTCATAGTCAATTCAAGGTCAAATGTATTGTAAGATTGATCTGCTTGCTTTTCAAGCTGAAACTGATTTTTTAACCGGCAGCTTTTTTTTAGTTTTAAGAAACCGTAAAAGTACTTGTACAATTTTTAAAACCTAAAATTGTCGTCAAGAATAGAAAAGAAGCATGTAGAACAAGAAATTAGATGGCTAATAAAAGGTCAACTCAAAAACAAGAGGCTACGCAGACAACTTAGCACCTGGTTTTATTGCTTTTCCAAATGAAAACTTATTATTATCAGCCCACTGAAATCCAGCCAATATCATGTCTTTCCAATTTCCCAATGGTATACTAAGTAATATAAGGTGGACTAAGGGTGCTATATAAATGAAGGAAATACATGAGACAAACACCACATCTACCTTCAACATACATACAGATCTTGAAATATACTGTCCAAAACATTGAAGAAAGGTGTATTCTTTCTTTTATAAGTCGCGACACCAAACAATTAATAAAAGGACACCACACCAAATGGGGCGTTGGATGAGACCCGAGGTAACACTTAAAGTACTTCTATAGTTTAATTTAGTACTGAATGCATTGTATTTACTTACTTGATTCCATTGAGTATAATTAAGCTGCTGTATATGCACTTAAGATTGTTATGCTTGTTCTGTCAGTTTGTCATTAAGAAACTGTGAATAGACAATTCATTAACAAACTAAGATTGTTCCTATAATTCATGATGAGAGTTTAAGTATTAGGTTTTTATTTTCAAAAAAGTTATTGTGATTTTCAAACACATGATTTCAACAATGATAGATAGATAAGTGAACGCAAAATTTCGATCATTATAATCTTAACTCATTTGTGACAATAAATATATATAAATATACTGGTATTTGGTGCAGGTATACCCACTAATGGCAGCCATGACATTTGTTACGGGAATGTGCGTTTTTCAACTGACAAGAAATGTTCTCTTAAACCCGGATGTCAGGTATTAATTAAATTAAATCTCACCATATCAGCGTCTTGAGTCATTATTAATTTCACAACAAACTTTTCATATATTATATATTGTAATGTAGGATCAAGAAAGCTCATCGTAGCATGGCAGTACTTGAAAATGAAGAAGAAGGAGAGAAATATGCACAACACAGCCTTCGCAAGTTCCTTCGCACTCGTCCACCTCAAGTCATGCCTTCAATCAACCGTTTCTTCTCTGATCAAAACAACTGAAATCTCAATCCAATTACCATATCTTTGTCCTTTGGCACTTTTTCATACTATTATTTTTTTTCTTTTCCAAATTATTCGTTGTGTGAAAAAGTTGTTGTCGTGATTGGTCTATATTTCTTGTTCCTTTTTTTCTCATTATGTTTAGAATATAGTGAATAAGTGATCAAGAGAAAAGAACATGTGGATTCTTGACCATCCATGCAGATTGAAGTCGTGATTGTCAATGTACTGTTCTTTATCGATCTTGAGTCATCGCAATCACTTGATTTATATGATTACTAGTCTGATCTTTTTCATTTTCATACTTTCATATCAAGTTTTTAAACTTCAACCAAATATTATATTCTACATATATCTAGTTAAAGCCACACAATTAATTCATATTGGAGAAAAAAAAAATAGTCAGATTTACAACTGGTAATTGAAAAATAGCTACTGTTTTGAAAGTAAATGAAATATAGCTATTTTTTCAATGTAAAGATAAAATCTGAATAAAAATATCCTTAAAAATCGGGAAAATTCTAGCATAATATGCTGGAGTTCGAATTTTTAACCTATGAAATTACAACATACTATGCTGGAATTTTATAATATGCTGGAGTTCCAATATAATATGTTGGAAGTTTAATTATACACAAAAGCTCCATAATCCAACATATAATGCTGGAATTTTTCGTGTGCTAGAGTTCCAACATAATATGCTGGAAGTATATATATAAGAGCTCCATAATCCAACATATTATGTTGAAACTATCCGTGTTCTACAAAATAGTAGTTATTTTTCAATGACTTCTCAAACATTGGCTATTTTTCAATGAGAAATTTTCAGAAACCACTATTGTTTAGTGGCTATTAACTTGCTATAGCTACCATTTACATAATTACTTCTTGTAGCTACTATTCAATTGTGTTACGGTAGTGTATTTGCACTGATGTATGTATTCATGAATACAACATCAAAAAACACCTAAAAAAATCAGGGTACTCCAGCTGTACGCGTATGTATTCACATGTATTCGCGCCATGCATTAATATTATTCACACCATACAATGATACAATGAGCCCTATATATAGATAATACATGTCCTACTCCTAATACATATAGGATTAAGGTTAAGCTTATTTACTCCTATTTGACTACTAAACTAACACTCCCCCTCAAGCCGGTGCATATAAATCAAATGTACCGAGCTTGTTACATATATAACTGATACGAGGGCTAGTGAAGGACTTGGTGAAAATATCAGCAAGCTGATCATTCGACTTCACAAATCTTGTAGCAATATCTCTTGAGAGTATCTTTTCTCTGATGAAGTGACAATCAATCTCAATGTGTTTAGTCCTCTCATGGAACACTGGATTTGATGCAATATGAAGAGCAGCTTGATTATCGCACACAAGTTCCATCTGGCTGATGTCTCCAAATTTTAACTCATTGATCAATTGTTTGATCCAAATTAGCTCACATGTTGCCATAGCCATTGCTCGATATTCTGCTTCTGCACTAGATCGAGCAACTACATTTTGTTTCTTGCTCTTCCAAGACACCAAATTGCCTCCTACTAAAACACAATATCCAGACGTAGAACGTCTGTCAGAAGGTGATCCTGCCCAATCAGCATCTGAGTAACCAACAATATGCTCATGACCTCGATCCTCAAACAATAACCCTTTGTCTGGAGCCAATTTTATATGCCGAAGAATGCGGACAACTGCATCCCAGTGGCTATCACACGGAGAATCCATAAACTGACTTACAACACTCATAGGAAAGGAAATGTCAGGTCTGGTCACTGTGAGATAATTTAGTTTACCAAGCAGTCGCCTATATCTTGCAGGATCGCTAAGCGGCTCCCGATGTCCTGGCAGAAGTTTAGAATTTGGGTCCATCGGAGTGTCAATCGGTCTACAACCTATCATTCCTGTTTCCTCAAGAATGTCTAAGGCATACTTCCGTTGTGATATCGCAATACCTGAGCTAGACTGAGCGACTTCAATACCTAGAAAATACTTTAGTTTGCCAAGGTCCTTAGTCTGAAAGTGTTGAGAGAGATATTGCTTCAATTTAGTAATACCATCCTGATCATTGCCGGTAATGACAATATCATCAACATAGACCACCAGATAAATACAGAGACTCGAAGCAGAGTGCCGATAAAACACAGAATGATCAGCTTCACTCCGAATCATGCCAAACTCCTGGATAACTGTGCTGAACTTACCAAACCAGGCTCGAGGAGACTGCTTTAGACCATAAAGTGACCGGCGTAAGCGACATACAAGGCCATGAGACTCCCCCTGAGCAACAAACCCAGGTGGTTGCTCCATATAAACTTCATCCTCAAGGTCACCGTGCAAAAAGGCATTCTTAATGTCTAGCTGATAGAGAGGCCAATGGCGAACAGCAGCCATGGATAGAAAAAGACNTATATACAAGGCCATGAGACTCCCTCTGAGCAACAAACCCAGGTGGTTGCTCCATATAAATTTCATCCTCAAGGTCACCGTGCAAGAAAGCATTCTTAATGTCCAGCTGATAGAGAGGCCAATGGCGAACAACAACCATGGATAGAAAAAGGCGAACCGATGCTACCTTAGCCACGGGAGAGAAGGTATCACTGTAATCGAGCCTGAATATCTGAGAATATCCCTTGGCAACAAGGTGGGCCTTAAGGCGATCAATCTTGCCATCCGGACCAACCTTGACGGCATATACCCAATGATAACCAACAGTACATTTACCTGAAGGAAGAGGAACGAGATCCTAAGTACCACTCGTATGTAAAGTAGACATCTCGTCAGTCATAGCCCCTGTCTCCATCCTGGATGAGACAATGCTTCACCTGTAGACTTAGGGATAGAAACAGAGGACAAAGAAGAGATAAAAGCATAATAGGGTGATGACAGACGATGATAACTTAAACCGACATAATGGGGATTAGGATTAAGAGTGGTCCGTATACCTTTCCAAAGTGCAATCAGTGTACTAGGAAGAGACAAGTCCGCAACAGGAGCATGATCAGGTGCAGGACGAGAATCAGCTGTGCCGGATGCTTGGTGCCGATGACGATGATAAGTCAAGAGTGGTGTTCCTATGGCTGGGGATGTAGGAGGAGCCACACTAGACTCCCCAATAGTTGGAATGGGTAAGAATTCTATGGCGGAAGGTTAAGGAGGAGCTATAGTAACCTCCTCAAAGGTCGGTATTGGTAAGACCTCATATATATCAAGGTAGTCAGAAGAAGTAAAGAAAGGTTTGGACTCAAAAAATGTGACGTCTGCTGACATAAGGTACTTACGAAGATCAGGTGAGTAACAACGATATCCCTTCTGAACACGAGAATAACCAAGGAAGACACACTTGAGAGCACGAGGAGCTAATTTATCTTTCCCTGGGGCTAAGTTATGTACGAAACAAGTGCTCCCAAAAACACGAGGGGGAAGAGAGTTTAAGGGTGACTCAGGAAACAACACCGAATGCGGGATCTGATTCTGGATGGGAGATGAAGGCATCCAATTAACCAAATAACAAGCTGCGAGAACTGCATCGCCCCAAAAACGCAGCGGAACATGAGATTCAATGAGAAGTGTGCGAGCAGTCTCAATGATGTGCCTATTCTTTGTCTCTACAACCCCATTTTGCTGAGGGGTATAAGGACAAGAGGTCTGATAAATTATTCCTTGAGAGGTCATAAACTGCTGAAATTGAGAGGATAAATATTCCAAGGCATTATCATTGCGAAAAGTGCGAATAGAAACACCAAATTGATTTTTAATTTCAGCACAAAAATTTTGGAATATAGAAAACAACTCAGAACGATCTTTCATTAAGAAAATCCAAGTACATCTTGAATGATCATCAATGAAACTAACAAAATAACGAAATCCCAAGGTTGAACTGACTCTACTCGGACCCCATATATCAGAATGAACTAAAGAAAAAACAGACTCTGCATGACTCTCAATACTACGAGGAAAGGAGGCTCGAGTATGTTTCCCAAGTTGACATGACTCACACTCTAATGTAGATAGACTAGACAAACTAGGCACCATCTTCTGAAGCTTGGATAAGTTTGGATGTCCTAAACGTCTGTGAATTAGGTCTGGAGGATCTGTAACTAGACATGCCTTGGAGGAATTGAGTGAGTTAAGGTAGTAAAGGCCTTCTGATTCAAGTCCTGTTCCAATCGTCTGTCCCGTACTGCGGTCCTGCATAATAAAAGAATCATCAATNAAATAAAAGAATCATCAATAAATTTATACCACAATGGAGGGCACGAGTCAAACGACTAACATATGCAAGATTAAAAAGATAGCCAGGGACATAAAGAACGGAATCTAGAGTGACAGAAGGTAGAGGATTCGCTTGTCCAACTCCTTTTGCTTTAGTTTGAGACCCATTGGCTAAAGTAACAGTGGAAGAGATTGTGAATATGCAATATTTGACAAAAGTAATTTATTACCAGATATATGATCAGAAGCGGCCGAGTCCACAACCCATTGTCCAAGAGTACTAGACTGGGAAACACAAGCAAAAGAATTACCAGCAACAGAAGTAGCTTGTGGAGATGTCTGCTTACTTGCTCGGTACTGAAGGAACTCATTATACTCCCCTTCAGATAAAGAAAGTCTCTGGTTACCTGTAGTCTCAGTCTGAGCAACATAAGCATTTTTGGGTGAACGACCATGTAAAGAATAGCACACGTCACGAGTGTATCCAAGTTTATGAAAATAAGAGCACTTGGGTCGGAGCCTTCCAAAACGACCTCCTCCTCGTCTATTTTCCATAGGTTGAGATGCCCGATTGTCCACTGACTGGGAGATGAGAATAGATGAGTCAANGACAGTCGGACTAGCCAAAATCTGATCGCATACTGAGTCAAGATCATTAGGAAGTCTAGCAAGAGTAAGAACTAGAAACATCTTTTGTTGCTGCTCTTGTTGTTTCTCAACACTAGCAGAAACTGACATCAACTTCTCAAATTCCTCCATGACTGCCTGTACTTGTCCCAAGTAAGTAGACATATCTAATTCATGTTTCTTTAAATTTGTCATCCGCGATATCACATCATAGAAACGAGATATGTCATTAGCGTATAAAGTACGAGCCTTTTCCCATACCAAATAACATGTCTGGAATGGACGAAACAAATGCATCAACTTGGAATCAATAGATCTCCACAGAATACTACATAATTGAGCATCGATCTTCTCCTAGTGTTATTTTTCCTTTTCATCTCCTTCGCTAGACTTCTGAATTAGATGATTTTGAACACCTTGACCTTTACACCACAACTCGACAGATGAAGCCCAAGCTAAGTAGTTTGAACCTCCCATTAAAGGTTCTGAGGTAATCATAATACCGGAACTGCCAGAGCCCTGATTTTTAGACCCGAAAACATCAACTCTAAAAGACATTGTTGGAGAGAAGAGAGGTCTATAAAAGTACAACAAATAACACAAAAAATCTGGACACTTGTGCCGGAAAAATCAGAAACAGTCGCCGGAATCTGGTGTTTCTGTCGCCAGAAAATAATAATAAAAAAATCATCGGATTTGGGTGAAACTTGGATGGGTAGGCTCGGAAATACCTCAAGAACACGCTGTGTGAAAAACAAAATTCGAAATCTAGCCGGAAAAAAGGTACACACGCCGGAAAGCACTGTAGCTTGCCGGAAAATTTCAAAGTTGTCGGAATCTGTCAAAAATAGTACCAATAGACTCGGATTTGATGGGCGAGTAGGCTGTCCTCAAGAAGCGTGGCCAAAAAATGGCCGGAGAAGGTCGCACGCGCCGGCGCGTGGGTGTCACACGCTCGCCGAAAAAAACTGCTGGTGGCGCGTGGGAGCGCGTGAAGGATTTTTCGGCGGAGATTTCTTCTAGGGTTGGTCACCGGAGGCCGATCTACTTAGTGGTGGTGTTGGTTTTTGCACAACACTGATAAAAAGTGGCTTTTTTTTTACTGCGACAGACCTTGGTTGATTGATTTCTCTTCCCGGAGTCGCTGGAATTGATGCACAGTGATAAATCTCTCACGATTGCTCTGATACCATGTGAGAAAGCACGAGAGAAAATAATATATTATTCATACCATACAATGATACAATGAGCCCTATATATAGATAATACATGTCCTACTCCTAATACATATAGGATTAAGGTTAAGGTTATTTACTCCTATTTGACTACTAAATTAACAAATACAACAACAAAAATCACCTAAAATCAGGGCGGTCCAGCTGTTCGCGCATGTATTCACATGTATTCGCGCTGCTGTATTCATGAATACAACAAGAAAAATCATCTAAAATCAGGGTAGTCCAGCTGTACGCGCATGTATTCACATGTATCCGCGCTGCTGTATTCATGCATACAACAACAAAAAGTGCCTAAAATCATGATAATTCAGCTGTAAGCGCATGTATTCACATGTATTCGTGCTGCTGTATTCATGAATACAGCAGTAAAAAGTGCCTAAAATAAGGGCAGTTCATATGTATGCGTATTTCGTGCCTTATTTCATGCCTCAATGGTAGTATATACCATAAATACTTATTTTGCTATAAAATATAAAAGTATAGAAAATAATACTTTAAAATGATTTTGATTTATAATAAATAAGGTGTATACCTTTGCTATAGGAGATAAAATTTCCTTTTTCAATTATCAATCCGAAAACTAACTAGCCCGTACTACTTTCACTTCATATTGGGACAAAGCAATCTCCAAATCAGCATTGGGCCTATTATCGGTACTGGGCTAAGTTTACTTTGTTGGGGCTTTTGCATCCGTACCCACTTTTTGTGCCACGTTTTAACTTATACCCGCTTTGTAAAAAAAATTGCCTCCGCCCCCGCTTTTGCGCATAACTTCAGCATGCGGGGCTAAAGTAGCAAAGGCAATCACGCAAAACTTCAGCATTCTAGTAGACGGGCCTGAAGTAGCTTGCGAACTTCAGATCTAGAGCTGAAGTTGTTGTCTTGTAACTGGGGAACTTCAGCATACGGGGCTGAAGTTCCCCCAGTTACACTGGGGGAACTTCAGTTCTAGAGTTGAAGTTTTGTCTTTGTAACTGGGGAGCTTCAGCATACGGGGCTGAAGTTCCCCAGTTACACTGAGGGACTTCAGCTCTAGAGCTGAAGTTTTGTCTTTGTAACTGGGGAACTTCAGCATACGAGGTTGAAGTTCCCAGTTATAAAGACAAAAACCTCAGCATACTGGCCTGAAGTTCCCCAGTTTACAAAGACAAAACTTCAGCTCTAGAGCTGAAGTTTTGTCTTTGTAATTGTCTTTATGACTTGGGAACTTCAGCTCTAGAGCTGAAGTTTTGTCTTTGTAATTGTCTTTATGACTTGGGAACTTCAGCTCTAAAGCTGAAGTTTGTAACTTGGAAACATCAACTCTAGAGCTGAAGTTTTGTCTTTGTAACTGGCGAACTTCAGCCCCGTATGCTGAAGTTTTGTCTTTATAACTGGCGAACTTCAGCTCAGCGAGGGAAAGGGAGCTGAAGTTATTTATAAAGTGGGTACAAGTTAAAAGTTTTAAAAAAAGCGAGTATAGGTTAAATGGGGGCGACCAAATAGGGTGCCCCATACAATTTTTACTACTTTGTTGGAGTACGATAGGCCAATATGATTTTGCAACTCATGTGTGAATGTCCGCAGTTGCAAATAGTCCAAAGATTTCTCTTTTCTGTATTATGTATTATTATTTTTAGCCCGCACTGAAAAATATTATATCTGGTAGCCGAAAAAATATATAAAATTTATATAACTATTGTATATAACATATAGAATATAATATATAACTATTTTATATATTTTTTCAGCTATTATTTTTACAACGGCTATACATTGTTATTTTTCCAACAATATTTCATTCGAACATTAAATTACAAAATCATGTATTGTTGATTTTACAGCAATCATAAAAAATGTTTAATGAACTGCTATTTATGGAATTCTTCCTCCATTAACATCGTGTTAGAATTCTTGGAAAGGAACAAAACAAGGTACTCCCCGAACAAGATTCTATGACTTGTTGCAATAAATTAGGAAAATTACATAGTATAGCAACTTCAAAAAATAATAGCGACAATATTTATTTTTTGTATATTTGACTAACGAATGTAATCATATTTGACCGACCAGAGATGTAAGTTTCCCAAATAATTACTCTCCTTTCATTGTAAGGACTCAATTTTCTTTTCATATTGCCGTTCCTCCTCCATATTTACTTGAAGCTGAAGAACTGGATGGAAATCTGACAATTGCCTAAGATTTCAAGGCACTTCATTTTCGTACAAAATAAAAAGGCCAAATACATCGGCAGCCCCTTAAGCTTATCCTCACTTTTCACTTTGACAATTTTTCTTGACCGTGGTCCATTTGAACACTTTAACCAGGTCTATACTGTGTCATTTAGACACAATTTGGTGATATGGCATAGTACGTGTAATACACTACTTTTAGGAGTGTGAAAGATGAGTATTTCTATTTTTTTTTTCTTTCTCCTCCTATTCTTTGGCAAGCAGAAGCTCGACTTGCATACATGGAACGCACAACGGAGAACAACCAGACATGCAAACAAACAGAGCTTATCTTCACAAATGAGGTCGCCGAATTTGATACAAAGAAACAGTGCAATTCTTGAACAACCACACATACAAACAGACCGACGACTTCACAAATGAGGTCGCCGAAAAACTCAGAACTCCGGTCGCGTCCAAAGAGGCGACAAGCAATGGCCAGAGATTTGGAAATCCAAGGTCGACGTCGGAAAAGTGTACCTGTGGTTTTTCCTTTGTATGTTTCCGCCGTCAGAGATTTGGAGAAGAGAGGGAGCAAAGCTCACTGCCGCCGGAAGTGAGTTCGTCGACCGGCCGAAGAAGACATCGATCCAATTTTTGGTGCTCTATTTTTCCAGATCTGCCCGCTTTCTGTCTTTATTTTCTCCAGATTTTCTCCTTAGTTTTTTTTTCTTATATAATGTGGATTGTTTGAAATTTTTTGATTTGGTCCAGAATTGAGCTGGAAAGAAACGGTCGAAAATGGGTTTTCCAGCGATGAGTGATAGTTGGGGAAGATAACAATAATTTTCTTTATCGGCTAGTTGGGGAAGATGACAATGGACGAAAATGGTTCTTTGATAGTTGAGGAAGATGACTATGGCCGAAAATGACTTTTTTAATTAATTAATTCAAGTTAATTCCACATGTCTCTTTTTTATTCGTTACCGTGGGGAGTGAATCACACGCATGACTTATGTTTGGCTGCTTACGAATTTTGTGTTTAAATGACACATTCGAGGTGTGGTTGAAGTGTTCAAATGGACCACATTCAAGAAAAAGTGTCAAAGTGAAAAGTGAGGACAAGTTTAAGGGGCTGCTGATGTATTTGGCCAAATAAAAATAAGAAATCAAGGAAAAACGTGTGTCGGGACAATCGATAACCTGTATAATACATGTCTTATTTATGTATATGTGTATGGACCGTCCTTTTTAGCATGAAAAGTTGCTACAGTTTAAATAGTTGTTTAGGTACAGTTAAACCTCCGTTGGATTTTAAGCCATTAGGCTTTAAAGACTAGAAGTGTGAATTGGAAAATGGTGGGAAATAAAATGGAGGGAGATGGAAAATTTGAATCAAGTGAGCTTTGTCATTTATGACAAATGACTACACATGTGTGTATAAATATAGGATCACTTCTTAGAGCCCTTAAAGGAGTTGAAGAGAATGAAGCCTCGCACCGTCATCGTCGCTCGACTTTGGATTTGGATTTTGATTTGTCAAATGAGCGATCGATGAGATTAATTTTTTGACAAAGTTTATTTAATTAATTATTTAAAAATTAATTAAGTGCCAGTCATTTCATTAACGGAATTAACTGGAATGTATAATCCAAAACGTTGAACGCTGCTTTTCCTTTCTGTTCACATTATGAACATGCACCTCTTCTTTTCAAAGATCTGTTCACATTATGAACAGACATCACACCTCTTCCGACAATTGCCTATAAATTCCGAGGCATGGCTTCCTTTTCACTCACTTGAAAAATACAGAACTTCCTTCTGAAAATCCAGCATTCTACTTCGCAGTTTCTCTCTCAAATTCGTAAGTGTGATTTTGTTCCGTTCTTTGAGTTCGATGATATCCTACAGTTTGTATTGCCACTATTGCAGGAAGGTTTATTCTGTTTCATCCTAGGAGGATTTAATCCATTACCTTGGCAACTTGTGAGGGGGTTAAAATTCCTTAAGGACACACAAGGAAATTCTGGACTCGGAATATCTCTTATCGCTTACAGCTTTCCAGTTTCTTCTAACAGTTTTCTAATTTCTGTTTTAACAGAGTAGCGATAACAAACTTAAGGAATTTTTAATTAACGTTTCTATAGGATTTTTGTTTGGCACGAGTGGAATATGAATGCAGAGCATGATATGCAATAAATAACATTTAAACAAGTAGGCATGTATTTTCACATTAAGGAAGTGGTAAAGAAAGGAAATACGACAGTTATAATTGAAAGCAGTTACAAAGGAAACATGAATATACTTCAGTTTTGTTCAGGCGAAATAAATACTTGCGAAATTAAACAGTTAACAACATATAACGGGAATTGAAAGGTCCAAATTCACAAGACAACCTGTAATGGTGTAAGCCCAGGGAACGTCCCCAGCAGAGTCGCCATGTTGTCGCGCCCCCCTTATTTCCTCGAACGAGTCAGGTGTGGAGAGATACGGTTTATGAAATTCTGGACAACTCCTTAAAGGAAGAGGTTTAAGGAAGAGTCGCCACCTAACAATTTTGTGGTGCGTTAGAACACGTAGAGTAGATAACTCATGAACTAGTTTGCATTATCAGAGATTGGGTAAGGGCTTGAAGTTATCCTAAGGGGAAGGTGTTAGGCACCCCTCAAGATCCACAACTGTGGGTCCCAGCCAAGAAGTTTTTTGAATTTGGACGATAAACAAATAGAAAGTAAGGTTCATATAAGAGCGGATTTCAAACAAGTATGAAAATCTTTAAAGGTTTTTGGGAAAACATCAGAGTAAAAACATTTGAAAAGAAGTGTCCTAGGTTTAAAGTAATACGGATCACATCAATGCAATACCCGATAATCACTCCTCGAAGAGGGGCTACACGTGGTATTAGCGCACCGATCATCATATCCGTATTCTACCCTTCCCACCTCGTAGAGGTTAGAAGCGCGTGCTGGTCACGAAAGCTTATTGCGTGCTATTACCCGTCCTATTCTATAAGTCCCGGAGGGTGTTTAGGACTACTAATCCTACAAGGTGAGTACTAAGCTGAACCCCCTAGGTTTAAAAGGACAAAATCCTAAGCGACATATAAAACAATTAGGACTACAAATATGGGGAACACGTAAGGGCAGATATCGAACACAACAAAGGTCTCAAAGAGAACTTAAAGCAGGAGACAGTAGGTTTTAGTGAGTTTTAGCAAAAGGAAATGATTTTGAAAACTCAGTAATAAAACAGGAAATTCACTTAAAACGGAGTAGTTTTCAGGAAAGAATGATTGATTCTGGAGATCCAGTATATCAAAGGCAGGAGCAGGAATTTAAAATGCACATCGGCTTAGATACTTTTCTCAGTAAAACAAGTGAATAATTCCAGAAAGGCCAGTAATTGGAAGTGAAGCAGGACCTTTTAAATAAAACAGAGTGATTTCGAAAAGGAGTGACTAACTTTGAAGTCCAGTAGTTCAAAATAGAGCAAGAATCAGTAGTCCATAGGAGTTTTAGTAAAAGGAGAGTGAGTGCACCATTTCAAGAACCAGTGATTTGAAAAATAGAGCAAGGGTTTAGAAAAAAACAGAATGATTTGCATGAACTTCAGAAAAAGGAGAAACGTTTTGAAAATCCATCAGTTGCAGGAGTAGAAGTAGTGACAAACAACAAGGTTCTAAGGTTTTCAGAAGAGACTGATTAATTTTAAAGACCACTTTTAATACAGGCAAGACATAAAATAGTCGATTTTGGTTTTAATAAGTATTAGGCCCAAGATCTACCTAGGCGTCCGTATATATGCTGATTATGCACACATTGATTATGAGTCCTGAAGCATGATTTCTAGATGCAAATGCAGAAGCAGTATCATTACAACATATTTTATTATAGTTATTATCTGTGAGCAGGATTTCTAAAATAAACATGAGAATAGCAGAGATGCTGAAGTAAACAACCTAAACATGGTTTCTAATGCATGGTATGCATGTCCTAAGCATGATATTGTTGCACACATAGGTAAACAAATCCTATAGTCATGATTTCTAACCATAACTATCTAAGCATGCATAATCCCCTCCCATAATTACTATCCATCCCCAAATATTCGTTTACAAATTATTACAGGCCAAGAATGATGAATTACACAACTGAATAAAGGCAAATCAAGAAGCTATACTATAGAGAGCCTAACGGTAGGCCCAAAGTACCAGATCCCTTTTTCATATGCCATGACCTTTCAAACCAAGTGTGTCATAGTCTCTAAGGACTTCAGAAGATCCTGGACAGTGCTCATACCCAGGTACCTCAGATAGGGATGAGAAAGTACAGTGTAGAAGGCTAGACTTGTGTGTCAGAGTTCAATGGGTACTCAGAGGTCCCCAAGGCAGTGCTCACACGAAGGGGGAAGAACCTAGAATCTAAGAGTGGTGGGAAGTGCTTGGAGTTTTAAAAGAGAATTGGAGTTTGAAAAGAGTAGTTTTAAAACAACAACACTTTGAGAAATAACTTTAAGAACAGTAGTAAAGGAGTTTTAAAAGAGAAGCAGTACAACTGTAACCAATAGGAAAAAGGACTTATGAAAGAGCAAACACAAACAGGGGTAAGGGATTGGGGACAGATAACACTAAACATTAGAGTGAGGCAGAATTATAGTTATCACATAATTACCAAATAGTTGTCACATAATAACATAGATTAATAGGATCAGGACTGCATAATATTCAAGTAGCAGGAGAGGCAGGTTTACAACATAGGATGAGAGAAAGTAACAACAATCAAGTCAAGGTAAGAAACATCAATCTATGAACACATAAGCATGTTGGAGACATATCAGACTCAAAGGAAAGGAAAATAGTAGGGGTATGCTAAAGACATAATTACAGGGAACCCTGGGGAAAGCAAGATACATATTCAAACATAACAAAAGGGAGAAATAATGGGGATTAAGCTAATTACAGGGTAGACAGTAGAACCATAGGATAAAACACATAATGAACAATAGGTAAAGAGATAACAACTGGAGCATATTGTGTATGGGTTCTATAAAACTAAATAGAAAACATACCAGTCAAGGAATAAAGAACAACGAAGTATAAGAGGTAGCACAATAGTAACAGTATACAGGACAAAGAGAGAGCAACAATAGAACAGTAATAGCAGCAATAGTACAGTAATAGCAGGATGAGAGCAGTAGGATAGTAGTGTACAAAAGCGAGGGAGAAACAAGGATTACTCAGTCTTGGCTTTCAGCCGACTGAGTAGTCAATAACTAATGTGAAGAGCAAGAAAAGATGTGTATGAAAACAAAATAGACTCAGAATAATGTCAGTGTGTTTTCGTATGAATCTCAGCGTGTTTGTGAAGAGGGAAGACAGGTGTTTATATAGTTTTGAAAACGAGTAGTGCATAGGCAAATTATGGAAATAACAATCAATCAACACCAATTAAGATAAACTGGACTCCTTTAATTAAGGAGTCTAGTTTCAAATGGTAAATCCAAGACAAAATAAGGAAAGAAAAAATAAGTCTAACAAGGCTGATTAGGGCAAAAACATTCACATAGTGCACAAACAAACCAAGTACATAATGGGTAATTAAGGAAAATTGAACTAACCGTGTAATAGGGCATCAATTTGAAATCAGTCAAGAAAATCTCTGATTCAATCACAGGAAATCCCAAGTAATTAAGGAAAGCATCACACAAGTATAGAAGTAATTTAAAATTGGTACAAACTTATAGGCAAAATATACAAGATTATGTATTTAAGGAAAACATAAAAAGGGGGGGATTTTATACAAGTGAATCCATATAAATAAATCAGTAAAGAGTCAGTAGGGTAAAGGTCAGAATTTTCAAGAGTTCAACAACAATCACTTATCAGCACATGGAGGTGTTCACAGAAATCAACAGGAATAGGTCATAGTAGTAAATCAAATAGGATTCATAGAGAATACATGGATGCATAAAGTCAAGTAACAAGGAACAACCCAGAATACTTAGGGTTTCACCAAGAACACTTAAAACAACATAAAATCAAAAGACACCCACTTAAATATAGCATGGATATCGAAAAATCAAAAGGAAACTGCTTTGAGGACAGGGTATAGAAACCCTAGTTTTCGAAATTGTTTAAAAACTCAAATTTTCTGGGGAAAAAGATGAAGAAACTTCATAGCATGGTAAATATAAGACGGATCTTAAAAAAAAATAAAGGTACAGAGAACTAGGGTTTCGTGGAACCTTAGAAAAGAGGGCAAACCTCGTGAGTGACCTCGATTTAGGTGAGGGGTACTGCAAACTTACTCAAATGGACAGGGGGTGGCCGGAATACGACAAGAGACCCATAGGAGGTGAGTGAACCGCTCCAGGTTCATCTGAAGAACCTAGGATGTCACTGATGGTTGAGAGGTAGGTAGATGACCAGGAGATAGTAGAGAGCCATAGATTCCGGTGAGGAAACAAGTCAGAGAAGATGAACAGGACCCATCGGAGGGGAGAAGACAAGGAGGCTTCTAGAGATTGGCAGAAAGATAGAGAGAGACGAAGAGACGAAGAGAGAGAGTGGGGAGTCTCGAAAATGAGACCGGGAAGGGGGTAAGGCGGGAATAAATTAAGGAAAGGGGGATCCGGGCCGTTGATCTTATTTGATCAACGGCTCAGATGTGTTCGGAGCTGGGCCGGGTATGGGGTTGGTTTGGGCTGGGGCTGAATTTGGGTTAGAGATCAGGTGGGGTTGGGTTAAAATGTGGCTAGGATTTAAATAAAATGTGGCTAGGCGTTAAATACCCAATAAAATAGATAATTAATTAATTAAAATAGCCAATAATTATATAAAAAATGAAATTAAGTTAAAATAGGTAAAATTACAGTAATTAACCAAAACTAAGTACAAAATATTCATAAGTTTCACATTAAACTAATATAAAATGTTCAATTGGGCTATAATTGTAAAATTATTGTAATTGAAATTAAATGAGACCCAATTGGCTAATTTGTGAAATAATTGAATTTTACTGGATAAAAAATAATTATAAATAACATACTGAGCTGGGAAATATTTTGGAATTATTTATAGCATAATTTATGAATTATTAAAATATGAAATATTAAAATAAACAGGAAAACAATTTAATAAAAATAGGGAAAAATAGGGAAAAACTCTCATTATTACAAAGAGTGGTTTTGAGGGATTATATGCAAATTTGAAAATAATTTGAGGAAAAATTGGGTATCAACAGTTGGCCCTCTTTACCCGGGAAGGATGAAAGAGTTGTCGGGTAAAGATATGATGGCCAATTTTGACCAAGAGGAAATCGTGTGAGATACTTAGGCTGCACCCTGGCTTCTGCGCTGCCTACATATCCTTGGTTTTACATGAATCAAGCCGTATGTAGTTCAGGAATCATCGGCGAAATATACCGGTGATGTTTCACAAGAACGGACGCAAGGTGCAAGGTAAGGTAACGTAGGAAGGTCTTACGGGGTTGTATCGGAGAACTGGAGTGGTCCGCTCCTGCCTAGTTGGTTTTTCCGACTGTATTACCTGCAAATAAATAACAAGCATATATCGTGTGTAATATAAACATGATACAAGTTCCCGTTGGACTATGAATGGTGTCTTTGGACAATTGAGGATGATTGTCCTTAGACCATGATGTCCTGGGCCATGAATCGCTTGGTGCGGGATTCGCAGGCTATGAAATGACATTCTCGGGCCATGAGGATGGTGCCTCCGAACCATGGTGCCTTTGAATAATGATATGCAAGTTGAATAAAAGAGATCCTCAGGCCATGAAATGATGTTCTCGGGCCATGAAGATGGTGCCTCCGAACGATGACGCCTTTGGACAAGTTAGCGATATTTCAGCCCATGAAGAATGTAGTAGTATCATGCTAACAAGACAGAGTTTAGTATTGCGATTTGCGAAAGAAAAGAGGGGCAGAGCTTAGCCCGAGAGAAGCATAAATAAATAACGTCACGAAAAGGTGGTTGCTTTGAGGAGGTAGATAGGAGCTTTATGAAATGAATTAAAATGCAGGGGAGGTAGCGTGGAACTTTGGAAGGCAGAATGGTAGCCTTATGCAATGCAGGAAATAAAATGTAGGGGAGGTAGCGTAGAAC
>ML383949.1:0-10401 GCA_005239525.1 Nicotiana knightiana
AATACCAGTTGTTTAGGAAGTAGGTGCTAAGTGAGAAGTGAAAAAACGAGATAAGAATGAAAGGTAACGAGATTGTGCAAACCGAGCAGTAGAGAGATGGGGTCTCGAGGTCGAGCTCAAGAGCTTAACATGGGGATGTCGAGAATGATACAATAGTATTGAAGGTCTCTAATATGGACTCTTTATGATCAATACGAGTAATAAATGAAGAATAATTAATGAACACAATAAATGAAAGGCATTAAATCAATGAAACAATTGTAGAGACTGTTTGAGTTGGAGAGCAGAGAATGTTCTTGTTCTTGTATTGAATATAATGTGTCCTACAAAATGAAAAGGGTACTATTTATATATGAGGGGGAATCCCAGCATAGTACATGTGTAGTTATTACAAAGATAGATGGCTGGTACAACAATTTAATGCCACGGTACGGGCCTGTACTATTTTACGTACTTGGTCAGCTTTAACCACGTGCCTTTTGGGGATTTCCCGCCTTTCCATATTGGTCTTTGATTTTCACTTCCTCAAGGTCGAGGATCCCTGACACAACCCCCTCGATGACAAAAATCGAACCCTCGAGCCTTCTGAGTGTCGTAATAATCATAAAATCGGGCTCTCAAATTTTAGCCATATACAGATAGTCCCAACGTTTCTTAGAATGAAGTGATAAGAAACAGTCTTGAATCCTCACTTCTCCGATATCCCTATTATGACATCAGTCTCTTCAGAGCATTAAATGACGTGACGTAAAAAGCTGCATAGAGGTCGCCGTCAACACAATTCTCGAGAAGCCCACAAACTATTATTGGTTCGACCTTTCCGCTTCAAGAATGCCCAAAGGGACTCTATAAATATTTCAATCACTTGCCTTTTCATAATTTTACAACGTCTTCAAATCTTCAAAAATTCACTAAGTGTTTCCCACTCTCATCTTCTATCTGTGTTTGCTTCTTCATCTTCTCTCTTCAAAACTCAGTTATAACCATGGAAAAAACTTCCAAAACGGTACCTCAAAAGGAGGGAGCCTCTTGTTCATAACGCCCGTCCTAGGGAAAGTCAAAAACTACTCCTACTATCAAGCAGTGCATCCCTGGTCCTTTAGACATTGTCTCCGATTTCACAATTGAAAAACCTCTTCTACACCGGGCCGATACGAGCCCATGTATCGATATATAAGTGTAGTATCCGATATACAGAGGGTAAAACTTGACTGTCGTTGGGGGGAGGCAGCCCGAGTAGAAATCCCTACAGCTGGCGAAAGCATAGTCACGTATAAGGTTGGCTTTCTCAGCGTATATACATACCCTTTTACTTTAGGCCCCGCAGATTCTTCCTCTTCACCGATTGACCCAGTGATTCTCGACTTTTGTTGTCAATACCGAGTGACACTCGGTCAGATTTATCCTTTTTTCTGGAGGATTGTATATATGATTCGACAAATTACCAACATGGTCGAGGGAATGACTTTCACCCTCGACCATTTGATCAGAATATATAACCCTCGTATCTTCCGAGGGGCCTAATAAGCTTGATCGTTGATTTTCCAAGGCGTTCTTCACCTGCATCGACAAGCATAAAGATCGGGGATGAATGAGTCGATTTGTTAGTATCAGAACTTCGAACATCATTCCTGCCGATAGAATGTCATTCCCGGAGGAATGGAATATGAAACGTAAGTATCCATGAATTGAGTATGTTTTGCCACCTCTTTTTCTCTTGACTGATTTTCTTCCAATTGTGTAGCCACCATTTGGTTTTCCGGCGCGGTCCAGGACCTTCCGGGGTGGGTCAAACTTTTGGACTCCACTTTTCCATACAACAAATGCGCCTGGCGCGATATGGTTAAAACACGGTGGCAGACTAAGAACCACAATATGCTCTCGTTGTTGTTGTTTCTTCATTTTTTGTAAGTATTCTCAATGGTGATGAGTTTGATATATCACGCTTATGCAAGCCTTGGGGAAGGTGTGTTGATGAGACCGCCCCCTGCTGGCGAGGAAGTGGTTCCGAAGACTTCCAAGGAGAAGAAAAGGAAGAAGGAGGCCTTGGCGAAGTCTGCAAAATCCAAAAAGGAAAAGGCTTGGAAGCCCAAGAATGATGCCACGACCCTATCCTCAATGGCCGCTGAGAGCCTGCGAGCCCAGGAAGAAAGTGATGATACCCTCCCTTTGGTAAAAAGGGAAAAATGAAGCGTTGATGCTTCGAGAGTTGTTGGGAGGTCGTCTGCTGAGTTAGAGGAGGCCGATGCATAACCGCCTTGTACTGAGGAGGCCCTCGAGGAGGGTTCAGGTGCAGTCCCCTAGCCGCTCGTCGGACATGGAACAGTCTGCGTAAGTGAGCTTGAGGGGTCTGCTTCCGAAATTTTTTAGGGGCGAGAGGAAGCCACGATGGAGGCTGGTGTTGCCGGTGGATTTCAATCGGGCCCGTCGTTTTCTCTAGGGGAGATACGAGATACCCATGACAGGAATGCCCCCAGTTTGGGGACCTCTCGTGGAGAGGATTATGCATTTAAATAATATTTTGAAGGTATAGAGGAGGAGACCATTGTCTACTCCCCCATTGCCCTCGAGGAGGCCGAGAGGATCCAAAAGCAATTGACATTCTCGAAATAATATGTTGTTCTTCGACTTTCTACTCTTGCTTTCTAATTTTCTTCCTTTGTGTTGTAGGTGAAGAAGCTTTATGAACAAGCCTTCTCCAAGATGCAAGATGAGTTAAATCATCATGGAGAGAAGCTTGAGAAGCTTATATCGGAGTCGGTTGAGCTGGAGGATCTATGTGCCCGAAAAGAGGAGGAGCTGATCATCCTCTGGGAAAGATCAGAGAGGGCGCTCTAAGAGAAGGTCGACTTCGTCGAGAAGGTACTCGGGTACCAATAATTTTTATCTTTTACTGCCATACTTGGTGCTAATTATCTCATCTTCTACATCTTTCAGATCAGGAAGAAGGATGCCCTAGTGGGGCAGCTCCGAGAGGGTGGTGCGGCCAAGGATTCCACAATCCTTGAACTGGAGCAGTTGAATGATACCGTGGCTTCAGAGAGGGACACACTTCGGGAAAAGCTCTCCTCGGTTCAAGTCCTTTTTTGGGGTGCCCAAGAGGAGGCTGGTTTATTATCTGCGGCCAAGCTCAAGGCTGATGAATTTATCTCTTCGTACAAAAGGGATGCTCCTTCCGTGAATGATCAGGCCAGGGAGATATTCGAGAAGGCCGAGATAAAATTACCTCGGGAAGTATCTCATGCTCGCTTACAAGCCAGGAGGCAAGCCTTCGAGGAAGCGAGCACTAAAGGTGTCGATCTCTCTACCGAGATTGAAGAAGCCAGGGCCCTGGAGGAAGAATCGGCGGTTTCAACTACGTTGGATGAGGGCTTTGAAAGCGGCTCGGGTAGCAGTGAAGGCAAAGAGTAGATTCACCTACTATTTTTCTTTTCTCCTTTTTTGTACATGGGATCCCCAGGGGAGCTTTTGTTAATACATTTTTTGGAATAATAATATTTCTTTGTTTTATATCTTCCGTATTTTTCTCTTTAATGTTTGTGCGACAGTCAACCTTCAAGCTTTGACTTTAGCTCTTTGGAACATGTACTTACAATAATAGAGACCCTCGAGATCGGACACCTTCTCGCGGCTAGGTCGGAATGGGGGTTTCGATCCCTAGAACGTTGTATGATAGTGTCATTCATATGACATGACCGTGAAGTGACCGAGGTGGCCCTGCCGGCACATTTGCCCAAAAGTTATAATAACCTTGCCAGAATTAATTGGCCTTCAATGTAGTTGAATAGTCGCCGCTTGTTCTATATATATATATATATATATATATATATAATCGACTCATCTTCAGTTTAAGTCTTGCAGCTTTGAAAACTAGCTTTCTCTTTGATGTTCTCTTTGTTTTCTCATCTTGTGAAACTGTTTGAGCTTTCTTCCTCTTTGCCTTTGTTTAGGCAGTTATGGCTGTCATACCTGAATCCAATCACCAAGAAGAGGAAAACCTTACCTCTGGATCTCTCCCGGGAGGTGGTACGCCGCCGGCGTACGGTGAGTTAACCTCGAGCTGCTTTTCTTTGAAGAAAGAGTTTGCACTAGAGAAACCATTTGATGCCACGGGCCATCGAGAGCATGCATCGAGGTTTATTCGATCGATAGGAGAAAACCACCTCGAGGTCGTCAGGAGAAACTATGGATGGCGAGAAAATGTGATGGTGCATATACCTTCCCGAGAAGAGAATATTATGGCTTACATGGAAAGACTCTTGAACGTGTATACGTACCTATTTACATTGGGTCCCCTCGACCGCCTTGTGCTGGACTTTTGCAAAAGGTATCGAGTCACTCTGGCTCAAATTCTACCGTCCTTCTGGCGAATAGTGTTGATAATGAGGTACTTTACTAAAAAAGCTAAGCTCGGGTTTACCCTTAGCCACCTTACCAGATTATATCGGCCTCTGCATTATCGGGTCCTGATTGCGTTACAATTCCGGTCCACCAAGCCCTTTATTGCAAGTGACGACGAGGACCATAACCGAGGATAGATGAGTCGGTTTGTCCGAGTGAGGACCGTCGATATCATTCCTGTTGAGTTCATGTCATTCCCCGAGAAATGGAACTTCAAACGTAAGCTACGCCGTACCTTAGTGCCCTTTACTTCGGTTGATTTATAAGAATGTATTTTTTTCTCTTTTTCAGCGATCCCGCGGATGCCAAAAGAGATCCCCGATCTTGCTGACTGGACTCGGAGGCTAGCAACTTCGTCGTCCTAGGATGAACGTAAGTGGCGAGATCTGTTGAAGGGCATATGGGAAGCAAAGCACCACGGTATGATCCATGTGATTGCCTTTTGAGGAGTGTATCCTTTTATGAGTATTAACTTTTCTCCCGCAGGTGTTGGTGGATTCTCAGAGATGAGACCGTGCCCCTTCGAGGTGAGGGAAAGGCCATCAGCTTCGGAGCCAAGGGAGGATAATAAGCAGAAAAGGACCTCGATGGATGAGGACACTCTGAACGATGCGGGGCCTTCCCAGAGACACGAAAGAGATGCCGTCACTGAAGAGGACTTCATATGCGTTGGTTATTCCGTGGATATCAGCTCTCCTTGGGAGGGTGGTTCTTCATCTATGGATCGAACCAGTGGCCCTCCCGAGGTTTCCGATCCTGCTGGTCCTGGGACCTCTAGCCTCGATGGAGAGGTTCCACGAGAGGGAAAGAGCAAGTGTCTTTCACCATTGTTTGCTTCCTCCCTCGAAGGTACTTTAAGGGACGTTCGAAGCCAGGGGCCGCCTAAATCAAGTGGGGTCTCGAGCGATCATATCCCTTTAGAGAGCGGTTCAACTGGGGCCGATAGGACCAGGCCAGTAGACGCACACTCAAATTTTGACGAGGCTCAGCGGCTCTGCTTCGTGGTGAGTTTTGGCTAACTTTTTTGGTTTTTCAGCTATGTATTTCCATCCTTTGAACTGAAGCTTCTTTTCATAGGCCTTAGATAAGCTCAAGTTCGAGTTGCTTCATTGCGAGACCAAGTTGTGGGAAGCTTTGGGCAAGGAGAAATATCTCAAGTTTATTTGCAATAATAAAACGAGAGAGTTGATACATCTTCGATCGGAGATGCATCGAAGTCAAAACTACGAAGGCAATCTCGAGCATCAGGTAACTCTAATCCTGAAGGAGTACATGCTTCGTTTCTAGTTTTTGAGAACTAATGTTTTGGTGCTTCAGCTGCAGAGAAAAACGGAAGCGTTGCAATGCCTTTGGGGCGAATTCGGGAAAGAAAATTTCGAATGCGATGCACTGGAGGCGTAGATAGACGTTCATGCTGTGGCCCAAAGGAATGCCTTGGCCAAGGCCTCTACCCTTGAGGTACAACTTTGTAATGCTCGAGAAAGTAGCTCGATTCAGAAAAGCAGGATTGTCAAGCTCAAGACTGATCTTTTGAATATAAAGGCCTAGGTCGTGGACGCCCGGGCTGAAGCTGAGGAAGTTCGAGCGAGAGCCGATAAGAAGGTGGCTGTTTATTTGAAAGATGCTGCCGATGCTCGGGCCGAGCTGAGGGGAGACTTTGACAGAGAGAAGAGGGGCAATGAGTATGCCCGATGCATGTCTCATAGAGAGACCCTCAAAGAGATTCATGCTAGGGGTTTTGACCCCTCAGAAGAGATAAAGCAAGCCGAGGCGGATGAGATCGACACCAAGTTTTTCCTTTCTTATTGAGCCGATGCTGATATTTGAAGGCTGTCGTATGAGCTGGTCCAAGGGGCCATCGAAGGAGCTGGTCCCGTGAGTGAACTTAGATTTTTCTTCCTTGTTCTTTGTATAAAACCCCTGCGGGAGCGTTGTAAGTGTGTGTATATATATATATATATATAAAATTCTTTGGTATTTCTGCTTTGCTTGTCGATAATTAGCCCGATGAATTGGATTTCGAAATGAAACCCTCGAGGTTATAAATTGGCCCTGAGGCTTTTTTAGGCTAGTCCATGGGCTCTTATGCATTGGGTCAGTACAACCTTTTATGTACCTAGCGACTTGGGCTCTTATGCATTTAGCCCATATGTGCGTTAGTTAATCATTTAGGGCTCAGTCTCTGAGTTGGGTTTCGACCTTTAATGCAGCTGGCGACTTGGGCTCTTACGCTTTAGGTCGGTATGACCTTTAGTATAGCTGGTGACTCTAGCTCTTACGCATTTGGCCCTGAGGTGCTTTAGTTAACCGTTTAGGGCTCAGTCTCCAAGTCAGTTTCCGTCTGGAGCTCATCGACCCTTAAGTTTTTAAATCGGCCCTGAGGTTCTTTGGGTCGGTACGACTTTTAATGCAGTTGGCGACTTGGGCTCTTACGCGTTAGGTCGGTACGATCTTTAGTGTAGCTGGCGATATGGGCCCTTACGTGTTAGGTCGGTACGACCTTTAACCGGTTTTTTTCGAAGTAATTGGAGGCCAGTGATTTTATGGTGATAGGCGGACGTCTCCGAGTCGCCTTAGTTTGGCCGGAGCCTTATGACGGTGGTCATCGTATTTGGCCGTAGCCTTTAGTCCCCGAGTGAGATAGCCTTGGCGTCTATATCAAGGGTATGCCTTTTTACGGGTCTTAAAAGTTCGATATATAGCCTTGACTTTTATGTCGGGATTATGCCTTTTTAAGGTCTTACAAGTTAGTACATGCCTTGCTTGAGGTCTTATAGTTTTGATATTGCCTCATGGAGGGCTTATATTGGCACCTCATGGAGGGCTTATGAGTTTGAAGTTGCTAGCCCTGAGGTCTTACGGCTGTGAGCCGACTGTCTAGGACAGTCCCTGAGTCAAAGTTGATATTGCCTCATGGAGGGCTTATTTCGTTGTTATTGCCTCATGGAAGGTGTCACATCTCGCATTTCGTACGTTAAAAGTTTTTTTTTTCGGTTAACCAACCTGTACTCGGGGATGAGATCATTTTGACATTAACGTATTTACGTTATCGGAAAATAAAAAGAAGAAAAAAAGTGATTAATAAGTGTTATGAAGGATAAAGGGGTACACGGATTAAAGAAAACGAGTTTCGTTGAAAGTGGACAAGTTGGAATAAAATACGGGTCGAGCGATAATACCCGATAATTATGAACTAGTACCATATAAGGAATAATATGACCACGGTAGTATAATGTATAAAGTTTATTAAAAATGAGTGGTATCTTCAGGTAATTTAAACTAATTCTTAATTATACGGGTAATTGGTTAATTACCGGATAACGGGACATTATCCGGATAAAATATTATTAAATATTCCACCCCCATCCCACGTGGAAACTAGCCACATTATCAAGAAATGGCTAAGAGTCATTCCTTCATTAGGTGTCAAATGGATACAAATCCCTTTCATTCTTTTCAAGACTTTGGATATCCAAGTCTTCCAATTCATTTTCATTTTGAAGACTTTGCATATAAAGTCTTAAGAACAGAATGTTGCTTTTGCTTTCTGAATTCTAGCCACACATCAATACCCCATACTTAAACATTTTCTCGTCCTCGAGCAATCAAACTACACTCATGTACACAACTTATTAAGCAAATCCCTTAACACGTTATACCAAGAATTTTTAAAACAGTTTAAGCACAAAGGTGTGACATCCTCGCCTCAATAATCGACTCACATATACCATGCTTTATTCACAATCCACTCACTACTCTAACATAGAGGTCAACAACATTACCTTTCCTTCATGAATCATGTGCATTCACCAAATCAAAGAGCTAGTTCCTCACACAATAAAATTTAAGAACACTTAGGAACTCAAGATAGAAAGAATTCACTCGCTCTCAGAAATAATATTCATATGCCACAAAAGATACACCATAGGCTTGCCCGTAGTGTACTACTCTACTAATAGATTTCATTCAGTCTAGGATCAAGTAGAACTTTATTTGGTTGTAATGTAGGCTACGGGACGGGTAGGATACATTTGGATATAAGAGTGACTACACCTCCCTAAGCACATTAATACATATACTTTCNTTACATCAAGAGTCACCACATATATTTTTCTTTCACAACAATACAACTATTTATTTTCTATACTTTTTCTTTTTTTTCTCAAGTGACTCTTACTTTTTCAAATAGTGCACCTTTCTCCTTATTTCAATTATTCCCCGCAAAAACCAACCTACCACCCCACACTTTAACTTTTCCATATTTCATCACTTTTTCAGTGCTTACGAGAGGTGACAAGGTTCAAATATATGATCGATTCAAACAAAGGGGTATGGCTTGTAATGTGGTTGCCAAAGAAACAGGATTATAGGCTCAACGGGGTTAACTACGATACATAACAATTAGGTGGGTAAAATATATATATCTGGCTTAACAACGAAATGCCTATATCACTTCCAAGAATGAACAAAACTTCTATTTCGCTTTGCACACACACGGGGCAAGTTCTAGACATCAAATGCAATGCACAGAATAACATACAAACCTCACACACACTTGGCACCTAACTCACTCAGGATTGGATCTATCACGATACTCCACTCAAAGTAGTTAAGCAAATCTTAAGAATTCCTGATTTAAGGTATTTATCCTGGAGTAAAAAAAAAATTGAGCCTAAGCCACAACCAAAGTACTGACNAACCCTTGGAAAAGAACCGTGGTCCAAAGAAAAACCAAGGGGGAATTACTACCTAAAACAAAAAAATCTTTTTGGTATTTTCGTTAGACTTACTTCCCTCAAGAGAACTGTCTAAGAGATCCATCGTCGGGAAGAGTCTTTTATTTCTAAATTTTTTTTTTTTCTGTTTTGTTCTACCTAAAAGAAAAACTTACTAACTATAAAAGCTAAAACTACTAACAAGAAATCACACTAAACACAACAAATCACAACAAATATGTACAACACCCCACACCTAAATCATACAGGGTCCTCAGTGCATCACATATAGACAAAACAAGAAATAAAAGTAAGGTGCAAGAAACTCCCTGATCCAAGTAGCTTCGCCATCCTTTCCATTAGTTTTGCTTCCCCTGCTCCTTCGAGCATCCGCTTGAATCACTTTATGCCTCCACTTTGAACTTATGAATTGGATCCCAAGTTTTGAATCTGCTCTATGATCATGTTCCTGGGGTGGTGGAACGAATCTGCCTGGCCCAATAAAACAATATAGTAATCTGCGCTTCTTGGCCTTTAGACGAAATGTGTACTCCCTACTTTCTGGCAGGAAGAATTCCAGAATGTAGGCATCTTGTTCTTTATCCCTCAAATCATCAGGTGGTTCGGATAACTCTATTTGCATCATATCATCCCAACACAATGTGAGAAAATGGTTGGAGTGTGTACCAACATCCTCAACAATAATGAAACTAGATCCAACAAAGTATGTATCATCGATGTCCTTGGTTAACTCTAGTATCTTTTTTACCACATCGATATCCTCTGATTTCAGTTCCAACCTGGGTGGTTCTTCAATGGATGGATTGGCCGGCGGTTTCTCTCTTTCCTCTACGTATAATGACTCAAACTCGAGAGCCTTTGGCCATACCCATTTTTCCTCAAGTGCTAACACCCAATCTGCCAGTTCTTCACCGTTCATATCATCTAGATTCATCAAACATTCATCCAAAGGGTCCCCAACAGTCAGGGATGCATCATCATTTTCTGGGATCACATTCACAGCATCAATAAGAGAGCAGTTGGTGAACTCACTAGGTCGCCTCATAGACTTCTGCACGTTGAAAGTGATTTCTTCATCATTGAGCCTAATCTTAAGTTCACCAGTCTCACAATCGATAAGAGAGAGGCCTGTGGCCAAAAATGGTCTTCCCAAGATTATGGGAATTTCCTCATCCACTTTGCAGTCTAATATCACAAAATCAGCAGGAAATACAAACTTCCCCACTTGCACCAATACATCATCCAGAATACCCGACGGTCTCTT
>ML383952.1:0-49155 GCA_005239525.1 Nicotiana knightiana
GTAAGTGTGTTAAAAATGTTGGCTGTTCTCTTGAGTTTATCATAGTATATAAAGACTGAGCTGAATTGACAGTGTTGCAGTGTTTACTTATATTATGGTTGGTTTTATTGTGAAATGATATTGGTTAAAGCTTACGAGCTATATGATTTTCTGTTTGAAATTGTGGAAATAACAGTATTGTGAAAGGCTTGGCCTGATTTGTGAAATTCTTTATGAATAAATTGATATGATATGTCTGGTGGGAGCGAGTTGCACGCCGCAACAAGGAGTGATAAGGGTGGACAGGTGGGATCGGGTTGCGCGCCGCAACAGGAGCAATAAAGGTGATATATTTAGGGAGGAGCAATAAGGGAGGACAGGTGGGAGCGGGTTTCACGCCGCAACAAGGCGCGATAAGGGATGACATTTATATTTTTACTGATTTTCAAAGAAAATAAAGATTTGAAAAGCTAAATGTTTATTTTTACTGTTTTTTTTAAAAAAAATTAAGATTTGAAGATTTCTATTTTATATTACTATTTTCATATTTTGGCACTACTGTTATTCAAAGATAAATTTTGAAAACTTGGAAATTTTTGAGGATTGGTTATAGCTGAGGCCTGAAAGAGGCGGTTGTATTATTTTATTATTGTTGCTGTATTTGAATTGATGTGTTTAGATTTCCTTCCTGTTTTTTTAATTATTTTCTCAGATATATTTTCTTGTTCGTGTAGAATTATTTTATTGGGTTATCGTGTGTGTGTGTGTGTATATATATATATATATATATATATATATCAAAAGTTTATTGTTAAAAGCCACGTCTTAGCCTCGTCACTACTTCACCGAGGTTAGGCTTGACACTTACTCAGTACATGGTGTCGGTTGTACTGATACTAGGGGTGGGCATAAAATCCGAAAAACCGAATTCCGAATCGAACCGAATTAATTCGGTATTTNACTGATACTACACTTTGTGCTCTTTTGCACAGATACAGATACTAGTCAGCAGTAGAGGATCCAGGACGACCACCCGATTCATTTGGGGACACGAGGTACATCTGCCGGCGTTCGTAGATTCCGAGAGTCTTCTCCCATTTCTACATACACTGTTTTATATTATTCAGAACAGTCACACTATTTCTTTCAACCATTATTTGTAGTATTCTTTAGTAGTTCGTTGATTGTGACACCAGACCCTGGGGTAGTCTTAGAGTTGTTTACATAATTAGTTCGTGATCCGTTTTATTTAAATGGTTATTATTATTATTATTTTATTTTATTTGTTGTTGGGAATTATTCTAATTAAGTTCCTTTGGAAGTTATTTATTTGTGCTTAAGTAATACATTAAGGAAATAAATTATTCGAGTTCTAACATTGGCTTGCCTAGAAAGTGTGGTGTTAGGCGTCATCACGATCCATGAGGTTGGGAATTTGGGTCGTGACAAATGGCAAGTCACAAAACTAATGTGACTTGAACTAAAGGTGGAAAGTCATTTAAGTGGTGAATGTTTTTGTCAATTTTAAGTTTAAAAGACTTGTAATTATTGCTATAACAGTACAATTATTATTTTGTTGGTTGATGTAATTACTGCTATGACAGTACATTTATTTTTGTGCTTGGTGGTATGGACTTCATAGAAGTCCATATGTGAATGTTATGACAGTTGGTGTTATGAAGTAGGTGATGTACTATGACAGTTGAAGTTATGAATTTCTCTCAATATTAGTAAATTCTGAATAGTTTATGATATGAATTTCAAGTTCGTCTTGTTCCCTGTATTCTAATGTACTATGACATTATATTCTTGTTAAGATAGATTGAACACATAAGGATATGGTAAATATTGCTATAACAGGTTCAGAATAACACCTACTAATCAAAGTGGAGAATGATAAAAATTGAAGCCTCATACTCATACACCATTTCAGACCAAAAACAGAAGCATCATACTATTACATCTCCAATTGGAGTATCATTCTAATTGGAGATAAGCCTCATATTCATTCACCAGTTCAGGCCAAAAACAGAAGCATCATACAATTACATCTCCAATTGGAGTATCATTCTAATTGGAGATACTCCAATTCTTAAGAAACTAGTTCCCTACTTCACTAAGCAATGCATGTCAATTCACTACACAATGATAATCAACTAAACAAGGAAGAACCATAATGAAATCTACTTCATTATCGAGGCAACAAAGAATCCAACAAACATTGCCCAATAACCAATTATCACCATCATTAGTTGTACAACTCTTTCTTCCAATTTTTTGACTTTAGTAGCTTCATATTTGTTCATGGCTTCCATGGCAATTAGTTTTTCTCTCAACTTGTCTCGTTCAATCGTAACCGCATTCAAAGACGATTTGAATTCTCTTATTTCAAGCTGGGAACCATCAACGGATATTTCATCTTCCCACTCGAAATAACCACATAAATTATTCTACCAAAGAAATATTTAAAAGATTCAATTTTATTTAAATGAAAACACCTATATATAGTAGAAAGATTAGACAAATCCACATAAAAATATTTACCTTAGGCTGTGCACATTTATAAAATTTCCTACCGGAGTTAGCGGGAGTGGTTGATGTGAAATGGCTGGCAAATAATACCACATTGACACCTTCTATGAGAGGAAGTACTACTCCGCGATATTGAATCTCACCTGAGAGGAGAGAGTAGAGCAAACGAGAAGAAAGAAAATGTGTGCCTTAACTCTAGTTTTCATCGATTGAAAGGTCTTATGAGGGAGACTAATTAACGGGTTATAAGGGTGGGGCGGGTTTCTAAAATAAACGGGTCAAAAATTGCCTAGTTGGCAGGTTATTTTGGGGGTCCCGATGCCACATTAGGAAATCTGTTAATGTTAGGGACAAAGTATGATTTTGGACGGAAAGTAGAAGCGAGTATTAACGTGATTAATTTTCAATAGTAGAGGTAAAAATTTGGCCTTTTTGTGACGTGGCAATCAAAGCCAAATAAATGAGCCAATTAAACCATGCCAAGTGTCTAGATGATATTGGTCAATTCAAATGAATCAATCAAATCGCAGAGCCATACAACTCCCTACAACTATAAATAGAGGTCTTCATAAAGCTAAAAGACACCAGAATGATACTAAGAAGCAAGCAGAGAGCTCGTGGATCAAACACTGCAGATTTCTCTATAAGTTACAAGTTCAAGCATTCAAGTTACAAGTTCAAGTTCAAGAACGAAGCCAAATCAAATACCAAGGCATTCAAGATCAATTTACTTGTTCGTGATCAAATCCAAATTCAAGCTCAAGAAGGAGATTCAAGACCTAGCTTTACAAGCCCTTGAATCAAAATCAAAATCAAACTCATCAAGATAGTTTATATTCTTGAAAAATCAGAGGAATACCATAGAGATTGTAACACTTTCATGTATTAAAATCAAATACTCATTTGTTGCGCTATTTTTCAGTCTTGATTATTTATTTTTCTCGATGCGAAAATTTGTTGTTACACATGCCACGTCATGTTAAAATTAGTTATATTTTCCAATAATATAATCCATCAAAGAATGAAATTTCTAAACCCTAAACCCTAAAGCATAAGATGAATTCAAATAGCAGACAATTAATTAAAATGAAATTTCTCCTAAGACCTAACAATAGGTAATAAAGTAAAGAGTTGATAAGATAAGTAGTACAACGATTGTCATTTCAATAATTATGCATAGTCAGAATTGGATAAATGAATGAACTTCTCAGTCATTTAGAATGAATTGGGACTAAAGCATGTCTTAGGAAAAATAATGTGTAATAGGAGTAATACTTAAATACAAAATTACCTAGCACGGGAGCTGGAATTCATGACTCGTGAGTAATGAGTTGGTGAAAAATCGAATTTACCATTACCTCATGTGCAAGCGGACATGTGCATGAGACTTAACACTACTATTCAAATACAATTAAATTAATAAATGTGTATTTTTTTAGCAGTTTAAATTTATAAATGATATAGTCATATAATTCGACATAATATTTGACCATGTTAAATTTTGGTTATTCAATTCTTACATATCGTTTTTCAATAAATAAATTCACATGTTTGACTTGTAAAAAGTCGAATAATTGAGGATACACGTAACATTGTATTTTATGTCCTTGATTACAATTGAGGATACACGTAAGGTCATTACTCCAAGTTTTCCTTTGACAAGATTTTTGAAATGTGCCACTCCTTCAAACTAGAATATAAACTATCATAGCACTAAATTTATAAAGTATTCCTCGTTTTTTTGGCCTTTACCTAACATCACTTACACACTTAAAATAACTAGGAGGTTCTTTTATTTTCTATTTTACTTGATATCACGTATTATAATATATTTGAAATTTAAAATTGGATGTAGGTGTACCCGGTAGCTCTAATTCGTAACCGTTGCTACACAAGAGTAATGAGTCTATATTTACATTAACCGACTTGTAATTTTAAATCCATCAACATACAATCTATCTTTTTATGAATATCAAAATTTCATTAAGTGGCTAGTTCAACTCTATGTTCTTGGTTTTGCCGAGTGAAAATAAGACTTAAATTTAGGTCCTAAATAATAAGTAATAATGACACACTACTATAAAATTTGAGCTCCTAATCAGAGGTGGTTGAATAATGAAGGTTAGGTAGTTAGAAATAGAACTTTGAAAAATTAACCTAAATAGCTGTTCACGTAACAACTTAAACTAAAAATAATAGGTAAATATATAATTTATCTATAATTCATATATAATATATACAATTATGTATAATTATTGTATAATTATATATTGAATAAGAAAAATGAATATTAAATCCGCTCGCCTATTTTGTGTGAGGATCCCTAGTAGAAATTGCACAGGGCGCCCTACTTGGTCGCCCCCATTTAATTTATACCCATATTTTTAAAATTATTTAACCTATACTCTAATTTTTACAACTTCAGACACCGTCTTCCTGATACCTGTGCAAAACTTCAGCTTATTTAGTGCTGAAGTTTTTACAAATTAACTAAACAACTTCAGCATCTTCTGCTGAAGTTTTTGAAAAAGCTTTATGACAAAACTAATTAATCCAGGATAAAACTTCAGCTTATTTAGTGCTGAAGTTTTTACAAATGAACTAAATAACTTCAGCATCTTCTGTTGAAGTTTTTGAAAAAGGAGTGCTGAAGTTTTTGAAAAAGCCTAAAATGCTGAAGTTTGTCTGATTGCCTTTGCTACTTCAGGCCCATATGCCTGAAGTTTATGCGAAAAGTGGGTATGGTTGCAATTTTTTTTGCAAAGCGGGTATAAGTTAAAACGTGACCTGAAAAGCGGGTATAGATGCAAAAGCCCCGGATCCCTAGAACTTTAGACAAGCCAATTATGGGCCAAGAAAGTTGGGTTGGGCCATTACCCAATACAAACCCAAATTTAACTGTATATATCCTATAGAATGTTACTAGGCCCAGCTATGTACACACCAAACTCATCAGGTATATCCGCCCTATCAATCTCCCAATTTAACGCTATTACAGAGACGCATCCCCAAATTTCCACGATCGAAACTTTGCGAACGAATCAAATCATCGTCATCATCAGAAGAAGTGAAAACAATGGCTTTTTCTTCCTCTTCTCATCTCAATAAGGTTTGAAATAGTTAATAAATCACGCTTCTTGTGGATTGTTGATCCGAAAGAAAATTTGTTGAAACCCTTTTATTTGAATGGAATATATTGTATGGTAGAAAAAAGTAAAGGGAAAGATACTTTGGCTGTAATGTTTAATTTATTTTAGGGTTAGGGTTTTGGATTTATGGTTTTGGTTACATAAGTTCATGGTATAGAAAGTTTGGGTTGATTTAGGTTGGAAATTGGGGGAATTTTAGTATTTTATTGTTATTGAAGAATTTGGCTGATTGAAAGTGGGAAGCTGTTCAAAGTGTTGTTTTTTTGCTGATACTGAGGTCATAAGTTCATGCTGTAAGAGGTCTTTTGTTAATACTAAATTGATAATGAGGGAGAGGAGATTTGAAGGAGATGCTAGAGGTCCACCACCACGCTTGCCAGGTAGGGAAAAGGACCGTGGTTACTCGCCCCGAAGGAGGATAAGAGACAAGGATCACTCCTCCCCAAGGAGGATTAGGGATGTGGGAGATTACTCCCCTAGACGGAGGATAAGGGACAAGGATTACTCATCTCCACGGAGGATTAGGGATTCACCCCCAATGAGGATTCGAGAGCGGAGGAACTCCCCACCGAGGAGGTTTCAGGGGCGTGAACGCGATCGCTCACCACCAGTGAGGAATCGAAACAAGGGATACTCACCCCCAGGAAGGACTATTAGGAACAGGGAGATTTCGCCACCAACAAGGACTCGGAACTGGGAGCAGGAGCAGCATTCACCGCGTGGACGGAGCAGGGAGCGTCGCCTTTCACCAAGTGGCCAGATGATTGGTGAACCGAGAGGGGAGTACTTTCATGAGCTTGAGAGGTCGAGAAGGATGGGAATTGATGGCAGCACTGGAGACTTTGGAGAGTTGCAGAGTGCCCGACCCCTGAGTTATGTTGGTGGGGACAGAGACTATGGGCCACCGTCTCAGAGCTTGAGAGTCCCTGACTGTGATAGAGGAAACACTGATATGCTTGGTGAACATTCACACAGGTTGCATGAGATAAAGGAGAGCATGGGGAATGAGGACTCAACTCCAGTAAAGTACCCATGGAGTCATTTGTTAGATAAGCCCCGAAAGTTTGATACAGTGAAGGGCTCCAGCGACTATGGAGTTAGTGGTAGTAGAGTAAGCAGCGAAAGAGAAAATCATGGAAGGACCTATTCTGGTTTTGTGGATGGAAGCATGCCTTCAGAAGCTGATAACAGGACGTTGTACTCTTCATATGAATCTCATCTGTCTGCTGTTGGTGTACAGCCAAGAATCTCTGGCGTTGGAAATAGTGGTGGCTACTCGTTACCATCACGTTATATGGATGCTGATCACCTCAAAGATGGGGAAATCCATTTACAAGACGGGTTCCATTCCCGTAAAGCAGGAGTGCCTGCATCAACAGACACATACATGGAGGACTCCTTGAAGTCCACACGATATTCAAACTCTGATTACATAATATCATCATCTCACTCTAATGTGTTGCCCTTGGCCCCTGGAGTTATTAAGGATGATTCTGCTGGTTCATATGGTAAAGAGGTCCAAATTCATTCTCATGGAGGTAGACTGAATAGTGGAAAGACTATTGAGTCTATTGACCATGGTGGATATGATAAAATTCCTGGGACCATATCTTCTCTGGACCCTGAAAAGCAAGTAAGTGGGTTCAGGAACTACACAGAGTCATACTTTGGTCGAGCAGTGGAAAGGCGTGAAACATACAGTTATTCTGACATTCAAAGAGGTGAAATTGGTAGTCCTAATGCCTTGTCTAGCGAATTCTATGGGAAGAGAGGGGGTTCAGGAAAAGCACATTTTCAAGATGTTGCAAGAACTAATGTGGGATTGGGCAAATATGATGAATTTTCTCATCGAGAGGCTTTAATGGAAGATAAGCCATGGGGATCTCGCTTTTCTTCACAAAGACGGTCAACCCCAGATTATTTTGAGTCCCGCAGAGCATTAGACCAAAGAAAGCCAGATGTGGACATATTGGATTATGGGGCTAATCGCCTACAGTATGAGAATGAAACACATCGAGGCTATGAAAGCTCCCGTAAAAGAGAGCTTCATGAGTATCAGATGGATGATGATCTTATAGAAAGATCTGGTGCGTACAGAGGACAAGACCCCCGTTTAAAGAAGATAGAGGCACGCCCTCGTGAAAGATATATTGCAAGGGACTTGCCTGGACCATCTAGCCTCTCTCTTAGAGAAAAACATGACACGAGCAATGGTGCTAGAATTATGAATTCAAGTGATGTAAGGAGTGCACACAAAACCCATGGCGGTGGAGTTGCTGATGAAATGGGGATCAGCAGGGATACTGATTCTGCAGTTATGTGTAGAAGGCTAAATGATCCTCGCTCCAAATATGTGAAGAATGGGAGGGCATACAAAGCCGCTGCCACTAGTTCCACCAGAAACCTTTCAGTATCCATGTCAAGTCATTCAAGCAAATATAATAAATCTGGTGCAAGAGATATAAAGAAGCGGTTGGGGCCACGTTACCAGAATCTAGATATTGAACATTCACTAGGAACAAAATATAAACCTTCACTAAAGAAGCGTTTGGGACCCCGTGTAGCAAAGAATTATGTGCCTCCACCATGGGTGAAAAAGTTCAAGTCTTCTAAGTTCTCTAGAAATCAAGATGTTTTTGATGAAAGTGTTGCTGAACAAGGTGATGGCCCCAACAAAGGTATTATTACTCCAGCAAAAACTGAACCTCCTGAGAACTCTAAGGATTTTAAGCAGCTGGTCCAAAACGCCTTCTTCAGGTTCATGAGGCACTTGAATGAGACTCCAGCTAAAAGAAGAAAATACAATGAGGAAGCTGGTAATTTAAAGTGCCTCGTATGTGGCAGGTGTGTCTTTTACATCATGAAATGTTTTCATAGATGGAGTCGCCTCCTCCTCTTTAATTGAACTTGTACTTTACTTTGTTGCTGCTATCAAGTAAGTATCGGTAATTCATATTACTGGTTTTATGAGGAATCAGTTGGCTAAGACTAATAATGAGATTAGCTGCTATCATTTGATGAAGCCTTTTCATTCCATGCTACTTCAGTCTATCTGTTGGAAGTGCATTTCCTGCACGGATGGAATGAAATGGGACTGAATACAGCGCCATGGATGTAAGGATTTGGATAGTCAGACCCTACTAGTTTGGGTTGGAGGATTACTTGATTGGTTGATTAATGGTAACTCCGGAGTTGGAGAATAAGTTTAATTATGTAGGTCAGAAGTCTTCATGTCCAGGAAAATATATAACCGTATGCTTAGGGGCATTTCCCCTCCGTATGGCTAGTTAGCATCATTGCCCTTATCTCTATATGGTGCTTATCAAATATATTAATTGTATTAGTACCTTTGCCCTTATCTGGAAATGGTGCTTACTAAGAAGATCAAATACATTGGTTGCCCAAACAACCATGTCTCAAGGAAGTGGAAAAGGGAGATGTTGATGTTTAATGAGCTCAAAAGAAAATCTCTGCTTCTATTTCCATCTAAGTGGGAGAATCAGATCTGAAACTATACAGGATGTGACACACCAGATGTTCATGCGGTGTGGTTGCTTGAGGAAGGCTATAGATGAAGCAGTTCGTTTGATACTTAGATTTAAATAGTAGCTATAGAAGTTTGCATCCTTTTTATTTTCTTATCTGATGATTAGAACTATCTCCAACTAACCATAGTTAATGGTTGAGTCTCCTATGTGATAAAATTAGGGTTGTTTTACCTGTACAAGGCTCAAGGCATTTTCAACTTTTAGTGACCTTTTCTAGACCTTATTGGCTGGGCATAGTTCTTAGCTTAGTCTTCACGTGGCGTTAATCTTTGTTGGCTTTAGATTTTGCTTTTCCGAAGCCACTGGCTTATTCTTAGTGGATGATGTGAGAAATCTTTCTTGAGTAGTTGTCTAAAGCTACCTGAATGAAGAACTTAAGTTTTGGCCTGTAGATCTGTTATCTCTTACTAAATAATACATTCATGTTGGAGGTTTTTTTGGTTGGTAAGTCCAGTCACAATCCATTGGGCTGTTAAGAGCCTTTTCTGCGGAGATAGTCTTGCCTTTCCCTTCTAAGTTCCATCCGTCCTTATTATTAACTCTGATGTATAGCTCATTTTCTTCTTCTGAAGTTATGTAATAGACCTTGTTATAGTTCTCTAAACTTTACTAGATTTTTCAATCTCATCTTCTGTGTTGTTTCAGAGATTCAGAAGAGTTTGCAGAGTCAGAAAGCCTCGCGTTTCATGCATTGACATCCTCTAAGGCTGGTCTCAAATCACAGCACCTAGGTCTTCACAAAGCTTTATGTGCCTTGATGGGATGGAAGAGTGCAGATGCTCCTAACAGTGGTTGGGTTCGTGAAATGCTATCCAATGCTGAAACTGTGGCTTTGAAGGAAGATCTAATTATCTGGCCTCCAGTTGTTATCATCCATAACAGTTCCATGATGAACAGCGATCCAGATCAACGTGTGGTTGTATCAGCTGAAGAGCTTGAGTCTAAACTGAAAGGTCGGTTTCCCTTTTTCTTTGCCGTAGATGATACTATGTTGGCTATTTCTTTTTCTTGGGGGGGAGGGGGGTAATGATACATGTCTTTTGAGTTGAATAGGTAGCAAGTTTTTGAAGTGTCTGATTGTTTCCACTAAATTAAAGGCACACCATCCTCTCACCCCTAAGTAGAAAAAGGGAAGATGGAAAAAAAGAGGGGTGGGGTGGGGGGTGGGGAGTGTCTTTGAAGTGAATCTGTGAACTCAAATGTGTTTTAACACATTTGCGGGTGTACCTGTACCGGCTCGAATTCATTTACTTGTGGACTTTTACCTCAAACTCGTTCAAGCACTCTGACATTTTATTCTTGATGAAGCACTCCGGCATATTTTATTTTACCGTACTTCCTTTAGGGACTAAGAAGAAATGATAATTCTCCTCATTTTTTAATTGATTGGCGGGGTTATTGCAAGTTTGCTTGATGAGATTTTCAGACGTTCCTTAGCTTTTATCCTGATATCTGCTAGGTTAGCTGAAAAGGTGTCATAGCTATTTTATTTTCTGAACCTTTTTGTTCTGATCCTCTCTTCGTTACAGATATGGGCTTTGGGGAGAAGGCCAAGGTTTCCCGTGGTAAGCCTGCAAATCAGAGTATTCTTATGGTGAAGTTTAGCGCTACTCTATCAGGTTTGCAAGAGGCAGAAAGACTCTCTGATATATATGCCCATAGGAAGCACGGGAGGGCCGAGTTCCAGCATATCAGTTGTGGTCACTCTGGAGGCAGTGATGGTGAAACTAAAGAAGCATTGACGGACAGGGTAGGAAAAATTCTTTATGGTTACCTTGGAATTGCAGAAGACCTGGATAAACTAGATTTTGAGACGAAGAAACGAAGTTCTGTGAGGAGCAAGAAGCAGATCACGGATATTGCAGTTGCACCTTAAAAAGAAAGAGCGAACCTTGGCAGGGCAAAAGTATATGTTTTGAAAGATAGCTAGTTACTTTGGTTTTAGCTTTTAGCTAAGTATATTTTGCTATCTAACTCGATAAAAGTAGATACACGCGAAGTATGTTTTAGTCGCGGGATTGGAAATGGATATGTTTTAAATTTTTTTTATCAGGATATGTTGTAATATTTTTGCCCATTCTTGCTTATTGCTTGAGGCTTGCAACTTTAGATTCTACTGCGACATTGTATCCAAAGGTGTGCCTAGCAGTCAACGAATTAGGTGAAAATCATTGTAGACTGTTCAACTCCCAATATAGGGCAAAAAGCTAAATGATTTCTTCTAAGCCTTGATGGGTACCTATGTTGATGAGAGGTGATAGGAACCTGGTAAAATAATCTAGATAGGCAAGCTGGTTTGAACATTATCTTTATCAAGAATAAAGTTAAAAATCTACTGCAATATTTCATCTCCTCAAGGTATTTATTATGTTTGTGCAGCAATCTCCTTGGTTAGAGGACTGTTAGCCTGCTAGTTACGGATAGCCCGTGCTGACCACGGCCCAATAATACTATGCTAAATGTTTGTTGTTATAAAAAAAAGAGAAATTTTCACAAACCACTATTGGTTAGTGGTTATTAGTTAGTTGTGGCTATCATTTACTATATTACTTCCTATAGCTATATTTTCAGATTTTTAGAGGGTATTCGATGTATTTAAGCTACTGTATTCATGAATACAGTAGCATTTGTAGGCGTGAAACAAAAGATTACAGCTGGACAAATTTTTGTATTCAAGTGTATTTGACTGTATTCATGGCGTGAAACATGAGATTACAGCTGGACATATTATTGTATTCGACTTTATTCACGGCGTGAAACATGGGATTAGACTGTTTTTAAACGAAAGTGAATCAATTAACATAATAGACTCCTAATATAACACACAAAATTTGTATTTCCAGTTAGAAAAAAGATTGTCATCCGAAAAAAAACCCAAAAACATAGCAATATTCAGAGAAATTATATAATACATCTGAATACATAAATTATATTAATTAAAAAAACATATGAATACATTCATGGAATATAGCGAGACAGTGAATACAATGAAATACATAAAATACAGCGGGATACATTGAAATACATTGAAAAAAAAAAGATAATGAACACAATGAAATACATAGAATACAGCGAGATACATTGAAATACAATTTAAAAAAAAGGACAATAAATACAATAAAATATAACAAGATACATTGAAATACATTAAAATATATTAGCAGAACATTCAAGTTGCTCAGCCCCAAACTTCGTCGTCTTTGTTCACGAACAATAATTCAGCGAGATACATCCTCTCTTAGGAAGGTGGGCGGATGATTAGGTTTGTGAGGGGTGGAGTGCTGGGCGTTCTTGGAGAATGAGAACGAGAAAGACGACTGCTGCTCTCTCAAGAAGGAGGAGATCTATCCTCCATTGAAGAGAATGAGAACGAGATGGGGCTGCTGGTGGGTGAGAGATTGGGGGTGGGCAACTTTTCTAGGGGTCCTCGGCTGAAACTTTTGGTTAGGGATAGGAGAAATTTGAGTGGAGAGAGAAAAATAATACAAACCTTATTTTATGGCTTAAGGGTAGGAGGTAACTATAAATAAATATTTGGCTATAAAAAATCAAAAGGTAGCTATGGAATATAATATTTTAAAAAGGTATTTATTTTAAATAAATAAAGTATCAACCTTTGCTATAGGAGGTAACTAATGAAAAAGTTATTATTGGCACCATATATATTTAGCCACTATTTAAGTACTATCAATCCAATAGTCTTACTTTGTCTTTTTCAAAATACGATTAAAATTGAGGTAAAGAATGCAAGCTTACCGTTGTGGGCAAATTCCTGCGAACCCGACCAAAAATTGAGGTAATCCGAGCTGTGTTTATGGAAAAAATTTCTCTTGAAGGCACTGTTAAAATTGGTGCCTATGATAGGCGTACTGTTTTCATAGATTTCTCTGATGAGCAAGATTGCAAAAATTTCTACTTTAGAAGGGCTTTGGAAAGTAATGGTTTCCAGATGTGGCTTGAAATGTGGATTTCGAATTTTAGGCCAGATCATGATTCCCCTATTGTCCCAGTATGGGTACTGTTGGCTGAACTTCCCTTTCACTGCCATTCATAGCATTATGTTAAGCAGATTTTGGAACCGGTTGGAAAACCTTTATCTATGGATGTGGCAAATTTTGGTAGAACTAGACATAGTACAGCTAAGGTCAGAGTTGAGATCGATCTCACAAAACCTCAGTTGACTAGTATTTATGTAGGCCAAGAAGAGGAATCAAATCCTTTGAAGGGGTTTACTCAGATAATTGAATATGAACATGTCCCAAAATATTGCAAGCATTGTAAACTCATTGGACATTCTCTAGTCCAATGTAGAGCTGCAATTAAGAAGAAATCAGCAAGAGAAACAAAAGAAAAAATTGAAGTTGAGCAGACTCAAGAGAGAAAACAATATGTGGAGGAAATGGAACAAACTAGCAATATGATTGCTGAAATGAAGGCTAACCAGCTCGATAACAATATGCAAGATAAGCTAAACAAGAGTAAAGTAAAGGAAAGAGTGAAAAGGAAATAGAGAAGACAAAGAACTGCCATTTCAAAAAAAATCAAGAAGAAGAAAAATCAGGTTATTGTGCATCTACAACAGCAAGTTGAGGACATATCTCTATTATCCACAATTGAAGATAGAAAATCAAATGACAACTTTGACAAGTCAATAAGGAATGAGGTCCAGAATCAATTGGATGAAGGGATTGGGCAAGCTTCAGGAGTTGATGCTACAAAGGCATTACCTGATAAGGTTAATCTTGAATTGGGATCAATAATGGAGAAAGACAACCTCTTTAAGAGAACCGACATCCTTGGCACCAATTATCAGGGATCTCAATCCAAGAGTTTGAGGATTACATGCCAGGATTCAAATGATCAACAAGTTATTTATGATCCTAAAGGGTCGTCAATCAATACCCATAATTCCTTTCAGATTTTGGAGGAAGAACAAGAAGAACAGAATCAAGGCACTAAGAGTGACAGCAATCAGAAACAATCTCAAGTTCTAGAGATTAACTCTGAAGGGATCAAGAAAAACATCAACACTAATACTCCTATACATCAAATCAGCAAAGGAGGAGATCAAGAAACTCAGCATTCTGACAGCTTAAAGGAAGATGATGCTATGAATGAGCAATTAGTCAACACTTCCTCTCCACCACCAGATTTGAATTTACATGATGTTGTCATCCAACATTTCCAAAAAGTGATAGAAAAGGAAGGTTTATCTCCAAGAGGATCTAAAATCTCAAACAAAAACACCAAGAAATCTGCTACTGCACCTAATACTAGAGGCAGAGGTAGAGGAACCAAAAATAATATCTTATCCAATTATCAATGATTAATACAATCATTTGGAATATCAGGGTGTTACGTCTATGGGAGCTTTCCAAGAACTTAAAAAGCTTAACAAAAGACACAAGAATACATTTATTGCTCTTCAGGAACCTTTTGTAGACAAAACAAAGTTGAACCACTACAGAAGAAAACCTGGCTTTCCAAATGCGATTGCAAATAGTAATGGGAAGATCTGGATTTTCTGGAATAATAATTATACCTGCAGAGTCATTAGCAACAAAAAATAACAGATTACTATGAAATTCAACCATAGTATGATGCAGACTCCCTTTTGGACTACTATTGTTTATGCAAAAACCAGTACAAGAAGAAGAAAGAACCTATGGAAATCAATCAACAATGTGAGTAATCACATCAATGGACCATGTTCTATTGGAGGTGACTTCAATGTGATTATGGAGGCTAATGAGAAGAAAGGTGGAATAATTCATAGACTTAGTAAAAGCATGGACTTTATCAGATGTATGGAAGATTGTGGTATGGTAGATGCTGGCTATACAGGTAACAATTACACTTGGTCTAATGGAAGGAGCAGATATAATAGGATTCTTCAGAGGCTAGATAGAATTTTCTATATAACGATCAATAGTCAACAGTTTTTCCAGTTGCTACTGTCAGACATTTGCCCAGAACAGGATCTGATCATAATGTGCTGCTCTATAAGTGCTCCAACTCTGTTTCTCCTCCTATCAAATACTTTAGATTCTTAAATTTCTGGGTGGATCAACCTGATTTTGAACAGGTTGTTAAAGAATGCTGGGAAACTCAAATGCATGGTAATGCTATGTATATTCTACATCAGAAACTCAAAAATCTCACTCATCGTCTTAGTAATTGGTCTAAAGAAAGTATTGGCAATATTTTCGACAAGGCTGAAGAACTAGAGAAGAAGGTTGAGGATCTAGAGGCTAAATATGAACAAGATTACTGCGACAATAATGGAATCAATCTTAATTTAGCATATGCTCAACAAATCAAGTGGATGAATATGCAAGACTCTTATCTGAGACAGAAATCCAACATCAAATGGGAGGAAGAAAGGGATAGAGACTCCAAATACTTTCATAGCATCATCAGACAGAAGAGGAAAAGATCTTATCTACATAGAATTAAAGATGATCATGGTCAATGGATTCAAGGGAATGAGAAAATTGCAGAAGTGGACATCTCACACTTCAGCAATCTGTTTTCACAACCTGACCAGAACAATAACATGGACTTCCTCCAAAGGATTGACAATATTATCACTTGGGAAGACCATCAAGCTGTTCTCCAGCTTCTTTCTGATGAGGAAGTGAAAATTGCAGTTTTTGAGCTTCATCCTGATAGTGTAGCTGGCCCAGATGGTTTCAATGGAGAACTTTTCCAAGTTTGCTGGCATATTATTGCTGAGGATGCGTGTGATATGGTTAAAGACTTCTTTGGTGGTAACACTCTAACTAAATTCTTTACTCATACTTGTCTAATACTTATTCCAAAAGTTGAATCTCCTTCTGCATTCTCTCAACTTAGACCTATTAGTCTAAGTAATTTTTCCAATAAAATTATTTCAAAAATTATTTCCAATAGATTAACAGATTAGCTTCCTAAAATTATTTCTGAAAATCAAACTGGTTTTATTAAAGGAAGACTAATCACTGAAAATGTTATTTTAACCCAAGAAATTGTCCAAGATATTAAACGCAATAATAGAGGTGACAATGTGATCATGAAACTAGATACGGCTAAAGCTTATGACAAAGTTTCTTGGATTTTCCTTACTTCTGTTATGAGGTGTATGGGATTTGCCGAACCTTTCATTGAAATGATTCATAGATTGCTCTCTAATGTTTGGTATTTTGTTCTTAATAATAGCACTAGTCTTTTTGTTATTGCTCCTGAGGCCCTATCCAAAGCCCTTAATCATCTCCATAATAAGGGTAAGTATATTGGGTATTCTATGAATAACAGAAGCCAAGAATCAATCATCTGGCTTATGCAGACGACCTAGTTATCTTCACTTCTGGAGATAAATACTCCATAAAGCAGGTAATAAAAACTTTAAGGAGATATGAGGAATCTTCAGGGTAGGAGATCAACAAGGATAAAAGTTTTTGCTTGGCGTCCAAATACATTTGTAATAGTAGACATAATATGATTCAGAGGCTCACTGGTTATCGATATCAATCATTCCCTTTCAAGTATTTGGGTGTTCCAATCTATTCTGGAAGAAAAAAAATCTGTTATTATACAGATATTGCCAGGAATGTTAAGAATAAGATAGGAGGTTGGCAAGGTCATGTTTTATCCCCCAGTGGAAGATCTACCCTCATTAAACATGTGCTACAATCTCAAACTCATCATATTCTTGCAGCTATTACCCCTCCCAAGATAATTCTCAAACAATTGGAGAGCTACTTCTCCAATTTCTTTTGGGGAAAATCTGAAAACAAGAACAAATACCATTGGAGCTCTTGGAAGAATCTCTATTATCCTATAGATGAAGGTGGTGTGGGTTTTAAAAGTCTGAACTGACTTATGTAAGACTTTTTCTGCCAAAAGATGGTGGAGGTTCAGAGTTAAAACAACCTTTGGGCCAAATTCATGAGAGCTAAAAATTCCCCAAGAAGCCACCCTGTTGCAAAGGCCTTGGAATTGGAACCTAAACACTCTGCTTCCTGGAAGGAAATGATGCAAATCAGAAAAGATATTGAACCTTATATCCTATGGAAGATCAATGATGGTGATAGCTCTTTTTGGTGGGTAATTGGACAGGACTTGGACCTCTCGGTGCTTATGTCAATGGTAACAGAAAACCTGGTAATATGAGGATCAGGGATTGCATCAAGGATGAGACATGGGATGGAAACACTATATCTATGCTGATCCCTAATAATCTGATGAATCATATTATTCATATCCCTATTGGCAATAGACAGATTAACGACACCCCTGTTTGGACTGAGACTTCTAATGGGGATTTTACCCGTTCCTCTATTTTTAACTACATTAGGAAAAGAAGGGATGTGGATAATATGTGAAAAGATGCCTGGAAGAAGAATGTTGTCACGACCCAGAATCCCTAAGGTCGTGATGGCGCCGGACATCAATGTCAGGCAAGCCAAATCATTAATTAATTGAAATAACTTTTCGGTTTAAAACATTTATGAAAACACCTCCTTACATTTCATTACATAATAACCAAATAAAAGTCTGTTAATTAAAACAATGGTTTAAAGATTTCATTTAAGCAATTATAACCCAACACATATCCCAGAACCCGGTGTCACAAGTGCATGAGCAATTTCTAAGAATTTATACAATCATTACAAAGCCTGTCCGAAATACAACTGGAAAAGGAAATTTAAAATGAAATAAATACAGTATGAAGGAGACTCTGTCAGTTGTGGATCGCCTCCAGATGATGTAGCTCGCCTAAGTCTCCGTATCCTCCACATTTCTATGAAAGTACCTGTGCAATAAAATGCATAACAAGTGTAGCATGAGTACAAAAACAATGTGTACTCAGTAAGTCGCCCGCCTAACCTCAGAGAGGTAGTGACGAGAGGTCAAATTAGACGCTTACTAAAGCTCAATTTAGAATATTTAGGTATGACACTAAGCATGATTTATCATAGGCAATTTATCAAAATCAGGATTTAAATATTTTTCAACTCTGTTCACGTTTAACACTTTATATCTTAGTCATATTAACAATTAATCAACATGGTGATTTAATCAAATAATAATGAATCGACGGGAAGGAACAATTTCTTCCAAAATCTTTTTAATAACTTTAAATCTCTGTCATTTCACTTGATAATTTAGTATTTCAGGCCAGTAATCAGGTAAAATCGTAGCAACTACGCAACAATTATCATGCGCAAACAATGCCGAGGGTCGAACGGCGCGGGCCAACAATAATAAACTGTGCACTGCCGAAGGGTCGAACGGATCGAACCATAGATGCATCTATTTTCCTCGCTCGCGAATCCATCATGCGACGCGGTCAACATGAAAATAGTAAGGCTAGCCTGCTCGCGAATCATACCTGTGACTTAGATGCTCATATGTACACATATTCACATAATACATCCTTGTTTTTATCAAGAAACAGTTTTTCTCAGGAAAGTGGTAAAATTCCATTTTTAAAAGAAACATGAAATATAGGTTTTGAAATCTTTGTTTTTGAAACTCATTTGCAAGTTCAATGATACTCCATGATACAACCCAATCCAGGTACACAAATATCCACAGTGGAACCAATTCTCTTTCTAGAAGATTAAAAAAATGAACTCTAGCTTTCTTTTAGATATTCAATTACATTTTCGGTTATATTAGCAGTTTAATAATACAGGAAGGATTACAGGTACATACATAAGGCATGCTAGAGGGTCCTAGGCTACCTGTACATGGCATAATAGTAGTTACGCATGGACTCCCGTCACCTCGTGCGTACGTAGCCCCCGAAGATAATAGCATGTATTGAATTAATTCACCTAGGGAGACGATTCCCCCTCACAAAGTTAGAAAGGAGACTTACCTCGCTCCGAAATCCCAACACCGGCTTCCAAGCCCCTCCGATGACTCCAACGGACGCACAACACTCCGAAACTACCACATAATGGCAAAGCAATGAAAATTCATCCTAATACGCACAACAAATTCAGATTATATACTTTTCCAACCCCGCTCGGGGAAAATACCAAAATGCCAAATCCGAAATTCTCGAAGAACATTCTACCCATAGCCCTACTAGTTCAATCATGCAATTCACTCTACATTCCATACTCCAATTCGTGGCTAAATTCCAAATTTACATTTTCTAGGTTTTTCTTCAAAAACCCCAATTTTCCCCACAATTTCCCATATCAAATTTATGTAGTGATCTTGTATTTAACTTGGAAATGAGAAGAAATCACTTACCTCTTGATGCTTGGTGAAAATCTCCCTTTGAAATCCACCAAAATCGCCCCAACCAAATGAAAATTGTGAGAGAAATGGCACAAACCCGACTTTAAAACATTCTGCCCAGGCCTCTTTCGCACCTGCGATCCAATGGACCCTCCTGCGGCTCCGCACCTGCGGAAATTCCATCGCAGGTGCGGCTCTGACTTGACCCAGCAAATTCCCGCTCCTGCGATCTCCTCTTCGCACCTGCGATTCCGCAGGTGTGACCAATCTTCCGCACCTGCGGCCTCCTCAGCTCCAGCCCCAATCTCGCACATGCGGCTCCGCACCCGTGGTCAAAGCCTCGCAGGGGCGATTACACCAGATGACAACAACCTTCAACCTTCTCCAACTTCAAATATTGATCTTTCAATCACCCGGAATCCACCCGGGGCCCCCGAGACCCCGTCCAATCACACCAACCTGTCCCAAAACATGACACGGACTTGCTCGAGCCCTCAAATCACATCAAACAATGCCGAAATCACGAATTCCACTCAAATCCAATTCTTTAAGAACTTAGAATTTCAAACTTCTACATCCGACGCCGAAACCTATCAAATCACACTCGATTGACCTCAAATTTTGCATACAAGTCATATTCTGCTCCAACTTCCGGAATCGCATTCCGAACTCGATATCAAAACTTCCACTTCCGTTCGGATTTCTCAAAAACCTTCAAATTTCTATCTTTAGACAAATGACCCCAAAATGACCTACGAACATCCAAATTCACTTCCGATCGAGCTCCCAATTCTAGAATCACCATAAGGAGCTATTCCCAGACTCGGAATCCCAAACGAACATCAACCTCACTGATATGCACTTCAAGCCCAAATTCATGAAATCCTTCTAAAATGCTAACTTCCACAATATACGCCGAAGCGCTCCCGAGTTATCCAAACCCCGAGCCGGACATACACCCAAGTCCGAAATCATCATACGAATCTGTTGTAACCTTCAAATCCTGATTCGGAGGTCGTTTACTCAAAATTCTAATCTTAGTTTATTTCTCCAACTTAAGGCTTTTAAAATGAGAATTTTCTTTCCAAATCAATTCTAAACTTCCTGGAATTCAATTCCGACCACACCCACGTGTCATAATACCTGAAACGAAGCTGCTCACGACTTCAAACCGCTGAACGACGCGCTAGAGCTCAAAACGACCATTCGGATCATTACAAATGTCCAATTTAAAATGTCATTCTTCCTTTGGAGAGCAATTAAGGGTAAATTACCTGTGGATGAAACCATAAAGAGATTTGGTCATAATATAGTTTCTAGATGCTCGTGTTGCCTCCATCCCAAGAAAGAAACTATATCTCATATTCTCCTTACCAGTGATATTGCTTTTCTAATTTGGAACTTCTTTGCAGGTCCTCTGGGAACTAAAGTAGGATGCCAATCAATCGCATATACTTTAAAAGAATGGAGGAACTTTCAGACTAAGAATGATGTCCAAAGAGATCTATGTCAAGTAGTTCCTATATTTATCTGTTGGGAGCTATGGAAACATAAATGCTCTATTAGGTATGGAAACATAAATCCTACGATTGCAAAGCTACGACAGTCTATTTTGTTTCATATGAAGGTATACATGAAGAAAAGAGGAACTACTGTGGACATGAAATGGAAATGGCATCAAATTTGCAATTACATGGAGGACTATAGACCAAGAATCACGAGCACTCCAGTTATATGGAATAAACCTCCAGAAGGATTGATGAAAATAAAGACTGATGGAAGCAGTAACATTACGAAGAGAACTGCAGGAATTGGAGGGGTGGTTAGGAACAGAAATGGAGATTTGATCATGGCATTTGCCAAAGGTCTTCATTTCTGCACTAACAACCAAGCTGAAGTTCAGGCAGCATTATATGCTCTTAATTGGTGCATGCAAAACAATATTACCTATTGCATCTTAGAGATGGACTCTCTTATGACTGTTAATATGATGAAGGGAGTTTATAAACCTTCCTGGGAGCTTACAGACGACATTAAATACATGAATTAAATAGTTCATTCTTTGAACATAAAAATCCAGCATTGCTATAGAGAGGGAAATGAAACTACTGATGCCTTAGCCAAATTTGGAGCCAACTCGCAAATTTCTACAGAGACAAGAACTTTCTCTCAAGTATGTGAATTACTAGCTGAAGCAAGGGGAGCTTATCGAATGGATAGAGCACAACTTCCATGTTTTAGAATTAGATTTAGGAGGGACGGTACAAACTCTAATGGTGATTATGTATGTAATTAGCCCTGTATTTTTGTACATCCTCTACCTTTGTGGAACGAGAATTAATCCCTCACAAATTCCCAGTAATCACCACTCATGTACCCCTCCTCATAGGATCTTTTGTGTAATTAGTAGATCCCTAAATAGGCCTAACTCGGACTATGATCCAAAGGAGATAAGACACTATGTCCCTCTCCTCCATGTATTCATTTTTTGGCTTTTGATAATATACAGGTAAGGGGTCATGCCTCAATGCCTCAACTCCTACACCTCGATGGTGACCTTCTATAAAAATAAATAAAAATAAATAAATAAAACCTGAGATAGAAACATAGGATATAACATTGATTATAATGAAGATCTTCCAAATGATCACCTCTATCTTATTGATGATCGACATAAGAAAAGTTTCTCAATTTCATACTTCGTTATAAAAATATTTAACACCATTGTAGTATTCAAAAAAGTAGCTTACTGATTTTAATCGAGTAGAAAGACGATTCATATTTTTTTCACACAGTTTAATAGTGATTAAATAAGAGCTCTCTAGCTTATGGTATAACTTAAATAATGATTCTTAATAATTTAACTTATGTTGTACTATATGTTTCCTTCTTATTCTTAATATTTCCAATAAAAATAACAAAAAATAGCTCAATGATTACATCTTAGCTTGGCCACGTTGTTCGCTCGCTGCAACTTTGCAATAGCGTTGCAACTGCAGTAAGTATTCGTTCCCTTAAAAAATAATTAATTAAGGAGAAACCTTAATTAAACTTAATTTGTTAGCCTTAAAAAAAGAGTATACAATTGAGGTTTTTGTTTTATGATCTTAAATTTGCACTAAATCATTGACACATGTGACGTGATTAATGAGGACACAAGAAGGAAATTAGGAGGTTGGGTTGGGAAAGTGGGTCCACCTTGATGATTGCCTATCAGCAGAAGGGTGCTTTACATCAAAGATTTATGGAGGTACATTAATCAATTTTTTCAGCCAATCGTGTTGCTCAATTTTTTTTATAATTACAACTACAAAAATAGACTTGTGGGCCCAACTTTTAAGCAAGTTATATTACCCGCCTTAAATAAGGATTAATTACAAATTATTTACTAACCATCTTAAAAGGCTCTCAATCAATTATTAGTGCCTTAAATTAAGAGATTTAGTTACACAATTTTTTTCTCTCCTCCCCTTAATTTCCCTATTCTATGCTGTTTCTCTCCATCCAAAATTCCCGTAATTGAGAGCCAAAATTCGTGGGCAGTGAAGCCACCCTTCATATGAAGATAATTCAGAATTTTAAATGCAATTTAACTTCTTGCCAAGTACACATCTGAATGTTGTGTTGTTTCCAAAGTTGGCTATATCAACTATTCCTTTTAATTGCAGAATTATTTTGCATTTCATAGTTGCCAACATGGTTTTCCTTAAGAAATATAAATTGTTTCTTTCATTGCAGAATCCTTGCTTTTCTTTAACTGACTTATCTTTTTCCTATTCACCTAGTTCATCCCAGAAATTCGGAACAGATTTGTGCTATTCTCAATGTCATTTTACAAAGCTTATGTAACAATGGTTAATATCGTAAACAAGACATATATATCAATGATCTCGAGATTAGTTGGAGTTGAAGCGTAAGTAGAACAGAGAGATGATAAATTTGTGTGGTACAACAACAAACAAATTAAAAAATATATTTCATAAGATAAATTTACAACTAATCTATAATTTTCATACATACTAAAAATAAATTTCATACACTAACTTTACAATAAACACTTATTTATAACTAATGTACAACTTATCTACAACTTTCATACATTATTTCTACCCAGTTAAATACAACTACAATATCATACAGCTTAAATATAATTTTTACACAAATTTTATAAATACTAAAAATAAATTTTTATACACATTTTACATCTACAACATCATATAAACTAATTTTTTTTATACAACTAACTATACAATATACAACTTATTTATAACTTATCTACAACTTTCATACATACTAAAAATAAATTTCATTCAACTAACTATACAGTATACACTTATTTAAAACTAATCTACAATTTTCATACATTATTTCAACCCAGTTAAATAAAACTACAATATCATACAACTTAAATACAATTTTATACAATATATCTTTTGTATATTTTGTATATGATTTGTATATATTTTGTATGTGGTGTGTGTTTCTTCCTCTCTAAAATTCCATTCAAAACTTTCTCTCTTAATACAATTTTGATACATATCAATAATTTTATGTAAAAAGATAGTATTGATAATTTAAATACAAATTTTATACAATGATTCATACATTATACAACTATTTTTCAACTTTCATACAACACTCAAATAAAAAAAAAATATAACTACAACAAATTACAATTTACATACAATTATACTACAACTTTACTACAATTTCGTAAGTATATTGTATGTCATGTGTTCTTCTTCTTCTTCTTCTTTTTCTTCTTCTTCTTCTTCTTCTTCTTCTTCTTCTTCTTCTTCTTCTTCTTCTTCTTCTTCTTCTTTGAGTTTCAATTTGAAGTTCAGCCAAAATCAAGTCTAATCTTCTTCTTCGAGTTTCAATCTGAAGTTCAGCCAAAATCAAGTCTAATCTTCAATTTCGTAAGTATATTGTATGTCATGTCTTCTTCTTCTTCTTTTTTCTTCACAATTTACATACAAATTATACTACAACATTACTACAATTTCGTAAGTATATTGTATGTCATGTGTTCTTCTTCTTCTTTTTCGAGTTTCAATCTGAAGTTTAGCAAAAATCAAGTCTAATCTTCAATTTCGTAAGTATATTGTATGTCATGTTTTCTTCTTCTTCGAGTTTCAATTTGAAGTTAAGCCAAAATCAAGTCTAATCTTCACCGAACACCCTCAAAATTGAGATATAAACTCCAAATAATATTTCCAATTGTTTGCAATAACACCCAATCCAAACAAATAATGTGTCACGACCCCAAATCCTAAGCCGGCCGTGATGTCGCCTATCATGGAACTAGGCTAGCCAACTACCACATGTTCACAATTTCTTTAAAAATCCCAATCGAGTTCAAGCATTTCATAGAATATACAGAGATTACTAAATACAATAGGCCAATATACAGTGCCACCAACCCCAAAACCCGGAGCCAACATGTAATGAGCATCTAGAAGGATAAACCAAAATATGCTATTATAATACAAAACCTCCGAATAAAAGCTAGATACGACAAGAAGGAAAAAAAGAGATGCTGCGGACGCTGAACAACTACCTCTATATCCCGCAATCCGGCTCCGCATGGAATAAATGGCTAATGCTCGGTATCTGCACCTGAATCTGCACACAGGGGTGCAAGGAGTAATGTGAGTACGCCAACTCAGTAGTAATGAAAATAAATCAAGTCTAAGCGGCAAGGAAACACATAAAATCAATGCCATCAAATCACAATATACACAGCCTTACTTTCCAATAGTGTAAACAAAGATATACGAAATCATCATGCCTTAAAACCAACTTCAGAAAAATCCTTTGAAGAGTGCATATTTTTAACAACTTCAAACCGAAAGATTTAGTATGAAAATGAAATGAATTATATAGAGGCCCCTCGGGAAAAACATATTTCATAAGTTCAGAATGAAAGTAGTAAAATCATAAGTAGCCCCTCGGAAAAAACATGTATCATAATCAGCCCCTCGGGCATGCCTCACAGTCACTCAGCACCTCACAATCACTCAGCACCTCACAGTCACTCATGCCTCCCAATCACTCGTCACTCGGCACTCGACACTATGTGCGCTCACTGGGGGTGTGTAAAGACTCCGAAGGGGCTCCTTCAGCCCAAGCGCTAATATAACTCAACATCTCACCATCACTCAGCACCTCACCATCACTCAGCAGAACCACTCAAAAGGCCCCTCGGGCGAATCAGTAAAACAGGGTACTCGACCCAAAAATCATTTTAAATCCAAAGTAGTGTAAATCAGGCTGAGTTTCGAAAACAGTAAGCACATTGTGGCTGAGTGAAATCATCAACAAATAGTGAGGGAAAACAACAGTAAAAATCCCCCGAGGGGTCTAAACAGATTGACACGAGGCCCCAAATACGGCTTATAGCCCAAATATTTCACAAATCTTTAGAACATAATTTAACATAAGGTTTTGAGTAAAATATGCAACTCATTAGTTGCTGCGGAGAGGACCTAGTCCAATCCAAAAATTAGTACGCACCACATACTCATCATCCGACATGTGCGCCATTCTAAAATCAGTGAGAAATATGTAGTCTGGGGTTCCATACCCTCAGGACAAGATTTATAACCATTACTTACCTCTACCGGGACACAATACTAGTCCGCTATGCTCTTGCCCCTCAAATTGGATCCCGATTGCTCCGAATCTAGCCAAAACCAGTTTAATATCATTAATATATACCAAAGGAACACAACCCAATCAAAAGCTACCAAATTATACAAGAATCTCGAGATTCGGCAAAACCCGAGCCCCCTACGTCTCGGAATTTGATGGTTTTTACATCACTAGAAACCTCGTCCTCCCACGATTCTACTAATACCAAAATCATCACAATCGCCTACCCAAAGCCTTAAAAGAAAATTCCAATTCTCCACCCCTTCTTCCCAACCTTTTCCTACTTAAATCCCCAAATTCACAAGCCTAATCCGAACAAAATAGCATAGAAATGATGTTAATAACCCGAGAACTTACCTTCACTGAAGAACCACGAATTCCTTTCTTCAAATTGCCTTCAAAGAGCTCCTCCCGCATGCAAAAATGGTGAAATGAGAGAATTTTCACAGAAGCCCTTTTTATACTATTTCTGCCAGAAATTCCGCACCTACGGACTCGTACCTGCGGTCCCAGGTGCGCACCTGCGGGAGTCCCACTAACGAACCAATTTCGCACCTGCGTTCATTCCTCCGCACCTGTGGCTTCGCAGGTGCGACCATAAATTCGCACATGCGCATGGCCCATTTCACCTGCGGCTACCCATCCGCAGGTATGTTTACACCAGAAACTTACACCAGCAGCTATTTCTGCAAATTTTCCAAGTTCAAAACCCCGCCAACCATCCGAAATCAATCCCGAGCCCCTCGGGGCCCCAACCAAACATACCAGCACACTCCATAGCATTATTCCAACTTAGTTGAGCCTTCGAAACACCAAAAACAACACAAAATACCAAAATTACATCAAATTCAAGCCTATGAACTTTGAAACTTCCAAATTTCACCAACTACGCCGAAATCAACCAAAACACCTCCGATTGACCTAAAATTTTGCAGACATATCCAAAATGACATTACGAACCTGGTCCAACTTCCGGAATTCCATTTCAACCCTGATAGCCTATTTTCCACTGCCGACAAAAAATTGCCAAAAACTAACTTTCGCCAATTCAAGCCTAATTCTACACCGGTCATCAAAAAAATATTCTGAACACACTCCTAAGTCCCAAATCACCTAACGAAGCTATCCGAGCCATAAAATCCGCATTCCGAGGTCGTTCACCAATAAGTCCACTCTCAGTTGACTTTCTCAACTATTAGACTACTTTAAGAGACTAAATGCCTCAATTCTCACCATAACCACTCCGGGCCCAAACCAACTGACCCAACACAACAAAAACATGCTACCAATATATAAAAAATGCAGAAATGGGGGAAACGGGGTAAGTCTCATGGAACGACCAGTCGGGTCGTTACATCCTCCCTTCTTAGAAAAACGTTCGTCCTCGAACGGGTCTAGAAACATACCTGGGGTCTCGAATAAGTGAGGATATCTGTCCCGCATCTCCCGCTCGGTCCAGGTGGCATCCTCCACCGGCTTCCCTCTCCACCAAACCTTCACTGAAACTATATCCTTTGACCTCAGCTTCCTGACCTGTCGACCCAAAATAGCCACTGGCTCTACCTCATATGACATATTAGCCTCGAGTTGAACCGTATTGAAGTCCAAAACATGGGACGGGTCACCAACATACTTTCAGAGCATCGAAACATGGAATACTGGATGAATACTCGATAAACTGGGAGGCATAGCAAGCCTATAAGCCACCTCCCCAACCCTATGAAGCACCTCAAATGGCCCAATGAACTTGGGACTCAACTTCCCCCTCTTCCCGAATCTCATAACACCTTTCATGGGTGACACCTTATCCCCAACCATGAAAGACACATCTCGGACCTTCCAGTCTGCATAACTCTTCTGCCTAGACTGCGCCGTGCGAAGCCGCTTCTGAATCAACTTTGCCTTACTCAAGGCATCCTGAACCAAGTCTGTGCCCAATAGCCTAGCCTCGTCTGGCTCAAACCAACCAACCGGAGATCTGCACCTCCTACCATATAAAGCCTCATACGGAACCATCTGGATACTCGACTGGTAGATGTTATTATATGCAAACTACGCTAGTGGCAGAAACTGGTCCCATGAACCACCAAAGTCAATCACACAAGCACGCAACATATCCTTCAAAATCTGAATGGTACGCTCCGACTGCCCGTCGGTCTAAGGGTGAAACGCTGTACTCAACTCGACCTGAGTACCCAACTCTCTCTTCACGACTCTCCAAAACTGAGATGTGAACTGAGGGCCTCTATCGAAAATGATAGAAACTGGAATCCCATGCAATCAGACAATCTCCCTGATATAAATCTCAGCTTACCTCTTCGAAGAATAAGTAGTACCAACAGGAATGAAGTGCGCGGACTTGGTCAGCCAATCCACAATAACCCATATAGCATCAAACCTCCTCGAAGTCCGTGGGAGTCCAACTACGAAGTCCATGGTGATTCGCTCCCACTTCCACCCCGGAATATCAAATCTATGAAGCAATCCACCTGGTCTCTGGTGCTCATACTTGACCTGCTGACAGTTGAGACACCGAGCCACAAACTCTACAATATCCTTCTTCATCCTCCTCCACCAATAATGTTGCCTCAAATCCTAATACATCTTCGCGGCACCCGGGTGGATGGAATACCGCAAACTATGAGCCTCTACTAGAATCAAATATCGAAGCCCATCTACATTGGGCACGTAAATCTGGCCCTGCATCCTTATGACCCCATCATCACCAATAACCACATCCCTGGCATCACTGCGACGGACCCTGTCCTGAAGAACAAGAAAATGTGGATCATCATACTGGCGTGCTCTAATCTGATCGTAAAGAGAAGACCTGGAGGCTACACAAGCCAACACCCGCGGGGCTCCAATCTCACCAACCGACCTGCTAAGGCCTGAACATCAAGGGCTAATGGCCGCTCTGCTATTGGAAGGTAGGCTGGACTCCCCAAACTCTCTGCTCTGTGACTCAAGGCATCGACCACTACATTGACCTTCCCTGGATGATATAAGATAGTGAGGTCATAATCCTTGAGAAGATCTAACCATCTCCTCTGACGCAAATTCATGTCCTTCTGCCTCAGTAGATACTGCAATACAATGATCAATGAAAATCTAACACTGCACTCCATACAAATAATGCCGCCGAATCTTCAAGGCATGAACAATGGCAGCTAACTCAAGATCGTGCACTGGATAATTCTTCTCGTGCACCCTCAACTGCCTGGACGCGTAGGCAATCACCTTACCGTCATGCATCAATACCTCTCCCAAACCAACTCTAGAAGCATCACAATAGACTGTGTAAGAACCCGAACCACTAGGCAAAACTAGTACTGGAGCTGTAATCAATGCTGACTTGAGCTTCTGAAAGCTCTCCTCACACTCATCAGACCATCTGAATGGAGCACCCTTCTGGGTCAATCTGGTCAAAGGCGAAGCAATAGAAGAGAATCCCTCCAAAAAGCGACGGTAATATCCTGCCAAACCAAGGAAACTCCTAATCTCTGTAGCTGAGGACGGTCTGGGCCAACTTTGCACTGCCTCTATCTTCTTTGAATCAACCTGAATACCCTCACTAGACACCACGTGCCCCAAGAAAGCTACCGAACCAAGCCAAAACTCACACTTAGAGAATTTCGCATAAAGCTTCTCCTCCCTCAGCCTCTGCAACAGAACTCTCAAATGCTGGGCATGCTCTTCCTGGCTACGAGAATAAACCAGGATGTCATCAATGAACACAATGACGAAGGAATCAAGGTAAGAATGAGACACGCTGTTCATCAATTGCATGAATGCAGCTGGGGCATTGGTCAGCCCAAATGACATAACCAAGAACTCACAATGACCATATCTGGTCCTGAAAGCAGTCTTCGGAATGTCAGAATCCGGAATCTTCAACTGATGATACCTAGATCTCAAGTAACAATCTTGAAAACACTCTAGCTCCCTGAAGCTGGTAAAAAAAATCATCAATGCGGGGTAAGGGATACCGGTTCTTCATCGTAACCCTATTTAGCTGCCGATAATCAATACACATACGTATGGACCCATCCTTCATTTCACGAACAACACCGGTGCACCCCAAGGTGACACACTAGGCCGAATGAGCCCCTTATCTAGGAGTTACTGAAGCTGCTCCTTCAATTCCTTAGCTCCGCTGGTGCCATACGATAAGGTGGAATAGAAATAGGCTGAGTGCCTGATACCAAGTCAATACCAAAATCAATATCCATGTTAGGTGGCATGCCTGGCAGGTCTGCAGGAAACATATCCGGAAAATCACGGACCACAGGAACTAAATCAATAGCGGGAGTCTCACCACTAACATCCCTCACAAAAACCGAATAATATAAACACCCTTTTTCAACCATGCGCTGAGCCCTCAGGTAGAAAATCACCCTGCTTGGCATATACTCGAAAGAACCTCTCCACTCAACCCTCGGACACCCTGGCATAGCTAAGGTCACGGTCTTAGTGTGACAATCAAGAACAACATTACACGGAGATAACCAATCCATGCCCAATATCACATTAAAATCGACCATGTTGAATAATAGTAGGTCCACACAGGTCTCCAGACCCCCAATAGATATCATGCACGACCGATACACACGGTCCACAACAACAGTATCGCCCACCGAAGTTGACACATGAACAGAGGTGACTAGAGACTTACGGGGCACATCTAGAAAACTGGCAAAATATGAAGAAACATAGGAATATGTAGAACCAGGGTCAAATAAAGCCAAGGCATCTCGGAAACAGACCGAGACAATATCTGCAATCACGGCATCTGAGGCCATAACATCTGGCCTGGCTGGATATGCATACATTCGAGCCTGACCCCCCCTGCTCGACCTCCCCCTCTAGGGCGGCTTCTGGCTGACAGACCACCACCCCTAGCTGCCTGGGCGGGTGGTGAAGCGACTGGAGCCGAAGTCGAGGGTGGCCCCTCTGCTGAGAAGATCCACCGAAATGGCAGGGACACTACCTCCACACATGCCTAAACTCTCTACACTCAAAGCAACTCCCTGGAGCTGGAGGCGGGGACTGATAGAAACCCCTAGCACCCGTACGGCCACTGGAAGACTCATGCATAGAAGATCCCTGAACTGGGGGTGCTCGAGCTGCACTCTGATCTAGGAGGGCACCAAATGAAGTATGACCTGACTGAGAACCACGAGGACCCTGCCCCGAATATGTACCACTATATGATGGGCGGCCTGATTGAGGAGGCCTGAATGAACGACCCCTACTCTGCTGGAACTGTCCCCTGAAGGGAGCACCAGTGGAACTGCCCGAACCACGAGGCCTCTTGGCCTCCCTCTCCTCCCGCTCCTGGCGGCGAACGGACTCAATATCTCGAGCTATGTTAATAACCTGCTCGAATGAAGCACCCAATACTCTCTCCCGAGTCATAAATAATCAAAGCTTATAAGAAAGACCATCTACAAACCTCCTCACCCTCTCCCTATCAGTAGGGATAATCTCAGAAGCATGCCTAGCCAACTCGGAAAACCTCATCTCGTACTGAGTAACTGATAACTCTCCCTGGCACATCTGCTCAAACTGCGTGCGTTGCTACTCTCTATGGGACTGAGGAACATACTTCTCCAAAAAGATCGTGGAGAACTGCTGCCAGGTGAGAGGTGTTGAACCAACCGGCCTACGCCTCTCGAATGTCTCCCACCAAGTAAAGGAAGCACCCGCAAACTGAAATGTAACAAATGAGACCCCACTGGTCTCCAAAATACCCGCAGTACGTAGTATCCTCTGGCACCTATCTAGAAACCCCTGGGCATCCTCTCCCTTTGTACCGCTGAAAGTCGGAGGCTGAAGTCTGCTAAATCTCTCCAACCTGTGCTACTCGTCCTCAGGCATAGTAGGGACCACATAATCCTGGACCGAAGCAATTGGCTGAGCTGGGGCTGCTCCCGGTGCCTGAGTACCCTGTGCAGCCTGCTCAGGTGCCTGGGCAGCTGGAGTCTGTTTGGCTCCCACGGCTTGAGCTGTAATGGCAGTAGAAGACATGGCGACTGTCTGAGCCAAACTGGTGCATACTGTCAATATCTAAGACAGGGTCTCTTGAAGACCCAGAATAACCATAGGCACTGCCGGTGCCTAAGCCTGTCCCGCTGGAACACCATCGACGGGAACCTGATCATTATCGATAGGGGGATCCTGTGGTACTGCCCCGGCGGCTGCACGGGCTGGCCCCTACCTCTACCACGACCTCGACCGCGACCTCGACCTCTCGCTGGTCTAGCCGGTGACTGGTCACTCTGATCGGTATGGCGTGTCATCAATGAAACAACGTAACTTCAGATTTCAAGAATCAATAGGTCAGCACGAAAAAGTTCAAGAAAGATAGAAATATTTCCTAAATGTTCGGCAGCCTCCCGAAGATAAGTACAGACGTCTCCATACCGATCCACAAGACTCTACTAAACCTTCTCATGACCGTAGAGTCCTATGTAACCTAGGCTCTGATACCAAACTGTCACGACCCCAAGTCCTAAACCGGCTGTGATGGTGCCTATCGTGGAACTAGGCTAGCCAACTACCACATGTTCACAATTTCTTTAAAAATCCCAATCGAGTTCAAGCATTTCATAGAATATACAGAGATTACTAAATACAATAGGCCAATATACAGTGCCACCAACCCCAAAACCCGGAGCCAACATGTCATGATCATCTAGAAGGATAAGCCAAAATATACTATTATAATACAATACCTCCGAATAAAATCTAGTTACGACAAGAAGGGAAAACAGAGATGCTGCAGACGCTGAACAACTACCTCTATATCCCACAATCTGGCTCCGCACGGAATAAATGGCTAATGCTCGGTATCTGCACCTGAATCCGCACACAGGGGTGCAGGGAGTAATGTGAGTACGCCAACTCAGTAGCAATGAAAATAAATCAAGTCTAAGCGGAAAGGAAACACATAAAATCAATTCCATCAAATCACAATATACACAGCCTTACTTTCCAATAGTGTAAACATAGATATACGAAATCATCATGCCTTAAAACCAACTTAAGAAAAATCCTTTGAAAAGTGCATATTTAAACCGAAAGATTTAGTATGAAAATGAAATGAATCATATAGAGGCCGCTCGAGAAAAACATATTTCATAAGTTCAAAATGAAAGTAGTAAAATCATAAGTAGCCCCTCGGGCAAAACATGTATCATAATCAGCCCCTCAGGCATGCCTCACAGTTACTCAGCACCTCACAATCACTCAGCACCTCACAGTCACTCATGCCTCTCAATCACTTGTCACTCGGCACTCGACACTCTGTGCGCTCACTGGTGTGTGTACAGACTCCGGAGGGGCTCCTTCAGTCCAAGCGCTAATATCACTCAGCACCTCACCATCACCCAACAAAACCACTCAAAGGCCCCCTCGGGCGAATCAGTAAAACAGGGTACTCGACCCAAAACATCATTTTAAATCTCAAAGTAGTGTAAATCAGGCTGAGTTTCGAAAACAGTAAGCACAATGTGGCTGAGTGAATCATCAACAAATAGTGAGGGAAAACAACAGTAAAAAGCCCCCAAGGGGTCTAAACAGATCGGCACGAGGCCCCAAACACGGCTTATAGCTCAAATATTTCACAAATCTTTAGAACATAATTTAACATAAGGTTTTGAGTAAAATATGCAACTCATTAGTTGCCGCGGAAAGGACCTAGTCCAATCCAAAAATCAGTACGCGCCACATACTTGTCATCCGACATGTCCGCCATTCTAAAATTAGTGAGAAATATGTAGTCCAGAGTTCCATACCCTCAGGACAAGATTTATAACCATTACTTACCTCTACGGGGCCACAATACTAGTCCGCTATGCTCTTGCCCCTTAAATTGGCTCCCGATTGCTCCGAATCTAGCCAAAACCAATTAATATCATTAATATACACCAAAGGAACACAACCCAATCAAAAATAACCAAATTATACAAAAATCTCGAGATTCGACCAAACCCGAGCCCCGGGCCCACATATCAAAATTCGATGGTTTTTACATCACTAGAAACCTCGTCCTCCCATGATTCTACTCATACCAAAATCATCACAATCGGATCACAATCGCCTACCCAAAACCTCAAAAGAAAATTCCAATTATCCACCCCTTCTTCCCAACCTTTTCCTACTTAAATCCCCAAATTCACAAGCCTAATCCGAACAAAATAGCATAGAAACGATGTTAATAACCCGAGAACTTACCTTCACTGAAGAACCACGAATTCCTTTCTTCAAATTGCCTTCAAAGAGCTCCAGCCGCATGCAAAAATGGTGAAATGAGAGAATTTTCACGGAGGCCCTTTTTATACTGTTTCTGCCAAAAATTCCGCACCTGCGGACACTTAGTCGCACCTGCGGACTCGCATCTACGGTCCCTGTTGTGCACCTGCGAAAGTCCCACTAACGGAACAATTTTGCACCTGCGGCCAATCCTCCGCACCTACGGCCAATCCTCCGCACCTGCGGCTTCGTAGGTGCGGCCATAACTTTGCACCTGTGGAAATTCTCCTGCCTAGCCTCTTTCGCACCTGCGCATGGCCCATCGCACCTGCGGCTACCCATCCGCAGGTGCGGCCAACACCAGAAACTTACACCAGCAGCTATTTCTGCAAATTTTCCAAGTTCAAAACCCCGCCAACTATCTGAAATCAATCCCGAGCCCCTCGAGGCCCCAACCAAACATACCAACACACCCCATAGCATTATTCCAACTTAGTCGAGCCTTCGAAACACCAAAAACAACACGAAAACACCAATATTACATCAAATTCAAGCCTATGAACTTTGAAGCTTCCAAATTTCGCCAACTACGCCGAAACCAACCAAAACACCTCCGATTGACCTGAAATTTTGCAGACATATCCAAAATGATATTACGAACCTGATCCAACTTCCGGAATTCCATTTCAACCCTGATAGCCTATTTTCCACTGCCGACCGAAAATCGCCAAAAACTAACTTTCGCCAATTCAAACCTAATTCTACACCGGTCATCACAAAAATATTCTGAACACACTCCTAAGTCCCAAATCACCTAACGAAGCTATCCGAGCCACAAAAACTGCATTTCGAGGTCGTTCACCAATAAGTCAATCTCAGTTGACTTTTTTAACTATTAGGCTACTTTAAGAGACTAAATGTCTCAATTCTCATCATAACCACTCTGGGCCCAAACCAATTGACCCAACACAACAAAACATGCTAGCAATATATAAAAACTGCAGAAATGATGGAAACAGGGTAAATCTCACGGAACGACCGACCGGGTCGTTATAATGGTTTTTGAAAACTCAAAGTCGATTTCAAAGCTTCAAAGCTAATTTTTAATGGTTGTCAATGGTGAAGAGTCAAACACATTTAAAATTTATTGATTGACAATTTCAATTTGAACACCAGTTGTGTAACAAGAAAGGAAATTGCTAAGTTAAAACGATTGAAATCCGTTGATGAATTTCATTAAAACTATATACAACAAAAAAACATAAAAAATAGAGCACCAAATGAAGAGAAATTGAGGAAAAAACAGAGAAGGAGAGTAGAGAGACGAAGAGAGAGAGAGAGAGAGAGAGAGAGAGAGAGAGAGAGAGAGAGAGAGAGAGAGAGAGAGAGAGAGAGAGAGAGAGAGAGAGAGAGAGAGAGAGAGAGAGAGAGAGAGAGAGAGAGAGAGAGAGAGAGAGAGAGAGAGAGAGAGAGAGAGAGAGAGAGAGAGAGAGAGAGAGAGAGAGAGAGAGAGAGAGAGAGAGAGAGAGAGAGAGAGAGAGAGAGAGAGAGAGAGAGAGAGAGAGAGAGAGAGAGAGAGAGAGAGAGAGAGAGAGAGAGAGAGAGAGAGAGAGAGAGAGAGAGAGAGAGAGAGAGAGAGAGAGAGAGAGAGAGAGAGAGAGAGAGAGAGAGAGAGAGAGAGAGAGAGAGAGAGAGAGAGAGAGAGAGAGAGAGAAAGTATAAAGGGATAAGAAAATAACTGATATTCCTTATTCAATTCCTAATATAAAGGGATACTCCTTTAAAACTTATTTGAATATAATTGGTAAATCGTACATAACCATGTAATTAAATTAAAACTTGAGTAGGGAGGTAATAAGGTTTCAAATAGTGATACGGAGGATACTTTCAAGCAAATAGCTCAAGCAGAAATGTTGACCTGAAGCTCCTCTAACTCCCTCTTATTAATAGCAAGAACTATACTGGTCCACTGCAACATATGCATTATTCCTTGTTTAGACGAATTATGTAGTGGATGATATTAACGATGCATAATTTTCTCTATAAAGATAAACTTGTTTTTAGCAATATAGCTTTACCCATGTAATCAAAGATAATATTAATGAATCATATTTTATCATCATACTATATTATAAGTATGAAGACTTTTAGGTGTTGTTAATTTACCATAATAAACTTAAAAAATTGAATGACCAAATTATCCTCTACCTAAAATAAAAATTACCTCCCATTAAATGATATTTTGTACTTAATGCCCTTTTAAAAAATTCACAACATTAATCATATATCATATATTTATATTTATATTTATATTTATTTAATTATATTAAAAGTGGGAAGCTTCAAAGTATAAGATTGAATTACCGAAATGCACATTAAAAGTTAAATCCCAATATTACTTTTCGCTTAAGGACAACCCTTAGCATTCCCATATGTATTGCAAATGTACAATTTATGTCAGATAAAATTGTACTACAATAAATCATTATTAATTTATATAAGGACTCTTAATTGTTGTCCAACTACACACTTCTCTTTATTTCTATCAAAACTTGGGGAATTAGTGAAGCTGGTGATCTCAGAGATTATTGGATAAGCTAAAAATTATCCTAGTTATGTGTGATCCGAGTCAATATTAAGAGAACCTTCGAAGGTTGCCACGCATCATCGATGTGTTTTCAACAAAGGACGAAGACGAGGTCTAAGTGATCTGACGAAGGACGAAAATGAGCTCAAGTTGACTCAATAGAGGAACGAGGACGAACACTCCTTTTAAAAAGACAGTAATGGCTAGTTTTAGAGAGAAGATATTATAGAGAATAATGTAGGGGATATTCCTCCCATCCATATATTAGGGGTTTTTATGGCACATGTGCCTTTATAAATAGAAAGATATGTAGTTATAGAAGGGGATTGGACACTCATTGTAAAGCACAAAATATTAACATCTCTGAAGATTCTTGTTTTATTACATACATACAAAATATACCTTTTCTCCAAATTTGTGACTTCTCTCCCATGATCCAAGGAGAATCCAAATATTCAAAGGCTCATCAATCATTTATCATTGTCAGGAAGAATATCACAGAATCTCACCCCTTTTCGGTTACCTCACTTGCATTTATTTATATAAATTCCATTATATATAATTTATTACTATTTAATACAATTCTCTTTGTTCTTGGGCCATTAAATATGTCTATTGCTTCACATTTACTCCTAAGAAAACGGAAATTGTAACGTTTTGTCAAGAAATCAGTCAAATGATCTTTTGGATATTAATGTTGGCTAAGATTCTTCTATTCTATTAGAAAATCTAATTGTTTAAACCTAGACCTAAATTTTGGGTTAACCAGTTAATAAGATGAATAAGAATCGATTATGATTCCTATGCGTTTATTGTAATTCCCGTTTCTTATACATGTGGCCTAAGGATGTCTCCTTGTGCCTGTATTTAAAGGAGACCTAGCACATGTATGATGTATCAATGGAGTATAATTTATACGCATGAAATCTTAAATCTAATGCACTTATTCTTAATTATCATATTTTATTTTCATTATTTTCCCCCTTTTTCTTCTATCACGACCCAAAATTCACTATAGGTCGTGATGGAACCTAACACCGCCACTGTCAGCCAACATTGATTTACCGACTTAATCACTCATTTTAGTAGTTTGAAATAATTTTTCCTTAATTAAAACGAACAAGATAAAATTTACAGGGTAAATGAAAATATTGACACAACTACAATAACGAACAACCCGTAGGAACCCCCAAAATTCGATGTCACAAGTACATGAGCATTTTTTAGGGAGTACAATAATAATACAACTTCTGTCTAGAATGTAAATAAGACAGGATAAAATAAATAGTACGATGGATACTCGGTGAACTGCGATGCGTAGCCTGATTGCAGCTCACATAAGGTCCCTCAACAGATACGCCCAAGCGCCAAGATGATCACCAAATGAACCTGACAGATATGATAAATGGGGATTTTGACTACTTATTAGTGCATTTTAGCTTTCGTTTTAGTCCAAAAGTGCTTAATTCTGTTCCCAAAAACTGGTAAAATGTACTTAATTGTAGGAATATTGGAAGATGAGCTCTCGAGATGAAATCCAACTCAAGAAGGAGTAATCTGAACTCAAGGATAAAAATAGGCACAAAAGCTCAAAGTGCGGACCGCAGACTATCATCTGAGGCCGAAAGTTGTGAATAAATTCCATCAGAGAATGTTGCAAAAAGCAGACTGCACATGAATTGTGTGACCGCAGAAGCTGGGTTAGAGAAAAAGTTCAGAGAACCTGCACCTCAAGTCCAACACAAGTGCGGACCGCACAATTGTTGTGCTACCGCAGAAGAAGAACTACACGGCCGCAAACACATTTGTGCAGACCGCAAAAGAATAAGGTGCAGACGCAAACATTATTGTGCGGACCGTAGAAAGAGGGAAGTGCTGCCGCAGTTCATAATTATGCGGCCACAGATTTCTAACCGTCAAGTTGAAGCAAAGTGCAGACCACACATGGAATTGTGCGGCTGCAGAACCTCTGAAAGGGCATTTTTGTCCGAAAATTCCAGCCTTGTATCAATAGAAGAGTTTCACTTTTTTAGGTCAACTTTTGACATCACCTGCTATACTAGACTATTTATTTTACTCTTTTTAGTAGTTTTTTCTATTTTGAACTTTTTGAATTGTCACGACCCAAAATCTATTAAAGTCGTGATGGCGCCGGACACCATCGTCAGGCAGGCCAATCATTAACTAGTTGAAATAAATTCCTGTTTTAACATTTTTGAAATCATTACCTTTAACTTATTACGTATAACTAAACAAAATTCGTTAAGCAAATACGATGGTTTAAATATTCTATTTTAGCAAATATACCCAAACACATCCCAGAACCCGGTGTCACATGTCATGACCCAAAATCCATAAGGTCGTGATGGCGCCGCACACAAGTTCAGGCAAGCCAAAACATTAACTAATCGAAATAACTTTCCGTTTAAAAACATTTATGAAAACACTTCCTTTCAATACATTACATAATAACCAAATAAAAGTCTGTTAATTAAAAATAATGGTTTAAAAGATTACACTTAAGAAATTATATCCCAATACATATCCCAGAACCTGGTGTCACAAGTATATGAGCAACTTCTAAGAATTTATACAATTATATATCGCTTGCCCGAGGAACAAATTGGACAAAAGATCAACATAAGGTATAAATACAAAGGAGGGAAACTCTGTCAGCTGCGGAATGCCTCCGGATAAATGCAGCCCGTATAAGTCTCCAAGTCAATCACTGTGCTATGAAGGTACCTGTGCAACAAAATGCACAGCAAGTGTAGCATGAATACATAAACAGATATTTACCGAGTGAGTATCCCGTCTAATCTCGAAGAAGTAGTGACGAGAGGTCGACTTGACACTCACTAAGGTTCAATAATATAAATGAGACAGAATATGATGAAAGCATGTGAAGGCAGTTAAGCAACAAAATATATATATGAGGCCCATAATTCTGAGTAATTTCAAAAAAATGAGTGAATAAGTAGTTTCTCCTTCATTTCCCCCCAAATATCTGTCAAGGCCTTATCCACGAAGTTATTTAACAATCTATATCCTTAAATCAATTTAACAATTTAAGTCAAAAGGGGTATGTCATATGTATATATATATGTATATATGTCGAGGGTCGTTCGGCCCGAACCAACAATAAAAATAAACTGTGCACTGCCGAGGATCGAACGGCCCGTACCATAAGTGCATTCTTACAAATTAATCATAAAGCTTCCCCCACTCGCGAATCATACCTGCGACTCGGGTGCTGACACGTTTATACATAATTAACATAAAGCTCCTCTCGATCGCGAATCATACCTGCGACTCGATTGTTGACTCTTATATATAATTAACCTTAATCTTCCCTCGATCGCGAACCACACCTGCGACTTGAGTGCTGACTCTTATATATAACTAACATAAAGCTTCCCTCGATCGTGAATCATACCTGCGACTCGAGTGCTGACTCTTATATATAATTAACATAAAACTTCCCTCGATTGCGAATCATACCTGCGACTCGAGTGCTGACTCTTATATATAATTAACATAAAACTTCCCTCGATTGCGAATCATACCTGCGACTCGAGTGCTGACTCTTATATATAATTAACATAAAGCTTCCCTTGATCGCGAATCATACCTGCGACTCGAGTGCTGACTCTTATATATAATTAACACACACACACACACACACACACACACACATATATATATATATATATATATATATATATATCGGATTTATCAATAAGCTCAATAGAGGCTATACTTGTAACAAGGATTAATTCACTGGAAATTCAGAGGCAACTCTCTACCATTTGCATACTAGTTCAAAGATAATAAGCATACTGGTTCAAAGATAATAAGCAACTCAAAGTTTGGCTAAAGATACACATAAGGCACGTAATGGCATGCTCGTGAGTCCTAAAACTACCCGACATGATATAATAGTCGCTACGTACGGACTCTCGTCACTTTGTATGCACGAAGCTCCCAAAACAATTACACACCGCACGTAGCACACCTATGGGGACAATTCCCTCTTACAAGGTTAGAAAGGAGACTCACCTCTCTCCGAAGATTCATACCCGACTTCCAAGCCTCTATGTCGACTTCAATGGATGCGCAACGCCCCCAAACTATCCAAATAATGATAAACCAATGAAAATCTACTCAAATATTTGTTAAAAATTCAGATTAAATAAACTCCCATCTTCGCTCAAGGAATTGACCAAAATGCCCTCGGGCCCACGTGCCCGGATTCCGAAATTTCTCGAAGATAAATTCAACCCATAACTTTACTAACTCAAATATACAATTTGTTACAATTTTCATGCTCAAATTCATGGTAAAAGTCCAAAATTCCAAGTTCTAGGTCTTCCCCAAAAATACCAAATTTATACAAATTTTCCTTGTCTAAATCCATGTAAGATCACATATTTAACTCAAAAATAGGAAGAAATCACTTACCTTGTGTTGCTCGGTGAAAATCCCTCCTTGAGCTCTCCAAAATCATCCAAGCCAAATGAAAGAAATGGGCCAAAGTTCGTGTTTAAAACAATCTGCCCATGCTTCATCGAGTTGTACCTTGTGCTTGTGTTGTGCAGGTTGTACCTCCTATTACAATTTTCCCTTGTTAAATACCTTCTGTTAAAACACTCATAAATCCTTGTAGAAATATCCAAATAATAAATGGTTTGAAGATTTAGAAACTAAACTTGTAGATTTTAATTTGATAGGTTGTACACTATATAACTCTGTATATATTCCGAGATATGAGCTTCTAAAGTCGGCTCCGTGCATCGGAAAATTCTGGCGAAACTGCTCCACCAGCCATCTTCAATCAGTCATAACGTTTTGCACAAAACTCCAAATGACTAATGGTTTAATGTTCTGAAAACTAGACTTCAAGATCTACAACTTTCATGTTTTGCAAATTTTTTGGATTTCTTATAGATTCCTATATATACGCTTCCAAATTTAGCTCTTCGATGCATAAATTGCTGTCCCAAAACAGATTTACTGCAGAATTTTCAGCAGCTATTTTAGTCTGAAATCCATTCTGTTAACCTTCCGAAATCAACCCGAGGCCCTCGGGACCTTAACCAATTATACCAACATGTCCCAAAACATGATATGAACTTGCTCGAGGCCTCAAATCACATCAAACAACGTCAAAATCATGAATCGCACTCCAATTCAAGCTTGATGAACTTTGAAATTTCAAACTTCTACATCCAATGCCGAAACCTATCAAATCACGTCCGATTGACCCCAAATTTTGCACACAAGTCATATTCAACATTACGTACCTGCTCCAACTTTCGGAATTGGAGTCCGACCCCGATATCAAAAAGTCAAACTCTCGGTCAAACTTCTCAAAAATCTTCAACTTTCTATCTTTAGCCAAATGACTTCAAAATGACCTCCGGACATCCGAATTCACTTCTGATCGCGCTCACAACTCCAGAATCACTAGACGGAGCTATTCCCAGACTCGGAATCCCAAATGGACCTCTGTAACACTGAGATGCCTTCCAACCCCAAACTTATGAAATTCTTCTAAAATACTAACTTCCACAAAATACGCCGAAACGCTCCCGGGTTATCCAAAACCCGATCCGGACATACGCCCAAGTACGAAAGCATCATACGAATCTTCTGGATCCTTCAGATCCTGATTCTCAGGTCATTTACTCAAAATTCTAATCTTAGTCAATTCTTCCAACTTAAGCCTTACGAATCGACAAATTTTCCTTCCAATTTGACTCCGAACTTCCCGAAGTTCAACACCAACTACATCTACGAGTCATAACACCTGGAACGAAGCTGCTCATGACCTAAAATGACTGAACGATGAGCTAGAGCTCAAAACGACCGGTCGGGTCATTACACTCTCCCCCACTTAAACCGACGTTCGTCCTCGAACGTGCTAAGAACTGCTCTGGAGTTGTCTTAAATCACCGTTTAACATTTCGAGCACCTGCCCGTGCTTCCACAACCTAGTCGAGCACAATAGCTTGATCAAATCTGGAGATTTCTTCTTTATCCATATAATAAGCTCAGAATTCATTGAGACACCTGAAATTTTCTCTAGCCAGGCTTAGATCCAATATATAAGCACTGTATCAACTAGCACACGATATACCAGATCATAACTGCATACCCTAGCTGAATCGGCACCGTGCACCGCACAACTCATCATCTGACCACAATGACGCTTCTTGAACCTTAATAGCCAAGGTCCATGAATCTCATGCACCCAATGCACCTCATAACAAATATACATACACCCTGCTATAATGCTGACGATACCACCACAACGGAGGAAACGTGTAGAAATTCATACTCGACTGCAGAGTTAACAAATCCTTGAATACCTCATCTTGATTAGAATCATCACTTCATTATGAACCTGAATAATGGTATTTGTTCTTTAATATACACTTCACATAACCTCATCGCACTGATCCCTGATCTGATAATCTCGTCTCACCCAGTACGAACTGCTCAGACAACAAACCACCCAACATGACCAACAGCCTCACATGATATCACATCGCGCCAATAGGCCATAACTCAAACATAATAATAAGAAACGACTCAGGACGAAACTATTCAGCTCACTCAACTAATATGAATTCTTACTAGAAAATAGGAAATAAAACACAAGAAAATAAATACATATTATCCCTTCTCATCATCACACTGTTGCGGCGTGCAACCCGATCCCATCATAAAACTCACATAAGGAAATATATATACGGAGCTGATTTGCTCACTATTACAATTTACTGAATATCGATCATAAGCACGCTAAGTGCATAATACCATCCTGGGGAGACTGATAAAGCCGTAGGCTACATAACTCAAGCACAACTGAGGTGCGATATATATATATATATACATATATATATATATATATATATATATATATATACACTCTAGATCTCAAGAGCTATCCTTCTCACATAACATCCCCACCATGCGGGACATCAACACATAGGAAATTATCAAGCCGTTTCATAACTCGCACGACACAATCACAATAAAACACGAATTTGACGAAGATGGAACAACACCCGCTGTTCTAATACCTTTCCATGAGAAACGCTCTACTGAAAGGAACATGCCTGGCTCATAAGGATCCCATAATCATATTTAAATCCATCCACAACCATCGAGCCATCTTGCTCGCACCAACTAAGCTAATAGCGTTTGCTTGGGTCTATATTAACCCACTTTCTCTCATAATACACGCGAACAACCATCATCACCGGGACTAACACTCCATGATCCATAATCAACTGAACCGAACGCCCTTCAGGCGTAAATTCTCAATTAAGCAATATTGCACTTCTTTATACTCGGTCCAAATCTGAAATCCATCAAGTGACTACATGTCATACTTTACACAATCTTTTTGCGGTCATGCTTCCACGACCTTCCACACAAGGCAACAAGTCTACCCATCCATAACACCGACCACACTAAGGCCGCAAAACACATCGAGAACCCAAGGCCAGGGTACAAAGCCTCCTTCACCGAATACCGATCTCAGGTGACACTGAAGATAACACCAGTTTACTCTGAACTTTCAAATCGCTTTGTCTTGCTCTTCCGAGCTCATGAAATCCTTATAAACATCGGACCTAAATCTCAATTCTTACTCCCAGTTACATACTGCTTACCGGACCTAACATGCCAATACGAGGTAGCACAAGAATTCCATCACAACTTCCGAACCATCAATATGGTGAACACTTCATCATATAAAATTTTTTACTTGACTCAATTCAAGAGTACCATCTCAACACACGAGTGGATTCCCATTATCACCCAATCATGCAAATCCTTAAGTATTAGTCTATACCACCATAACCTTTCCGGGGTCCGCCTACGCCTGACAGGCCATAGCACTCAAATGCACTCACATGAGATCCGTTACGACGGCCGACAAGCCCCGCACACACTGGCATAAACCACATGCATAACTAAATCACATCAAAGGAATAGATCACTGCCGAAAATGTGCCAGTTCAACCATGGCTAATCAATCTTTCTTCTTTTAATCATCTTCAATTGCCTCAGGAATAATAACAACTTCCTTAAACCCATAGAAAACTCAACCCTCACTCATCCCGAGTGACCTTGATTCACGAGACTACGCTGCCCAAATCCCGCAACCTGTCTCATACCCTTTTGATAATTCTTTTCTTCAATCCGGAGTCCATTTCTCTCACTCCTTCAATGCTATCCTGCGTGCTGAAACATATCATAGAACATTCCAACCATCCTTCCTTTTTCTCAGAGATTACTCTACAAAAGCTCGATGCTCGATCATAATGCTTCCTGAAATCCTTAAACGCCACATTCTTAACTTTTGAACTCACTAGGACCGCTATTGAGAGTCACCCACTCCGACTGGCCCCGAATACAATCAACTNTCATAAGGATCCCATAATCATATTTAAATCCATCCACAACCATCGAGCCATCTTGCTCGCACCAACTAAGCTAATAGCGTTTGCTTGGGTCTATATTAACCCACTTTCTCTCATAATACACGCGAACAACCATCATCACCGGGACTAACACTCCATGATCCATAATCAACTGAACCGAACGCCCTTCAGGCGTAAATTCTCAATTAAGCAATATTGNCTACCTGGCAACTCACCTATGCCTTAAGTAAAATTCTGGGTCTTCTAGAGCCTAACCGTGGCCTGACAGGGCCAAATTTTGCACGCATTCATCAAATCCCACGCACAATCAGCATTTTACTCCTTTCCCTTAGCTGAAACAACTTGCCAACACGCCGATAATTTGCAACCCTATGAGAAGACAACCCTACAGCCATACTCCAGATGGTGGGACTCCCCCACTTAGCCCGAAGCCACTCCTTGCACCACTCTAGACCCTGATGAGACCCTTTCTCCTTTGATAACACGATCCTTGCCAACTGCATTCTTCAACACTTCTTCTCGATACTCTGACCCCACGCAACCGAAGAAACCATANGAGAACCCAAGGCCAGGGTACAAAGCCTCCTTCACCGAATACCGATCTCAGGTGACACTGAAGATAACACCAGTTTACTCTGAACTTTCAAATCGCTTTGTCTTGCTCTTCCGAGCTCATGAAATCCTTATAAACATCGGACCTAAATCTCAATTCTTACTCCCAGTTACATACTGCTTACCGGACCTAACATGCCAATACGAGGTAGCACAAGAATTCCATCACAACTTCCGAACCATCAATATGGTGAACACTTCATCATATAAAATTTTTTACTTGACTCAATTCAAGAGTACCATCTCAACACACGAGTGGATTCCCATTATCACCCAATCATGCAAATCCTTAAGTATTAGTCTATACCACCATAACCTTTCCGGGGTCCGCCTACGCCTGACAGGCCATAGCACTCAAATGCACTCACATGAGATCCGTTACGACGGCCGACAAGCCCCGCACACACTGGCATAAACCACATGCATAACTAAATCACATCAAAGGAATAGATCACTGCCGAAAATGTGCCAGTTCAACCATGGCTAATCAATCTTTCTTCTTTTAATCATCTTCAATTGCCTCAGGAATAATAACAACTTCCTTAAACCCATAGAAAACTCAACCCTCACTCATCCCGAGTGACCTTGATTCACGAGACTACGCTGCCCAAATCCCGCAACCTGTCTCATACCCTTTTGATAATTCTTTTCTTCAATCCGGAGTCCATTTCTCTCACTCCTTCAATGCTATCCTGCGTGCTGAAACATATCATAGAACATTCCAACCATCCTTCCTTTTTCTCAGAGATTACTCTACAAAAGCTCGATGCTCGATCATAATGCTTCCTGAAATCCTTAAACGCCACATTCTTAACTTTTGAACTCACTAGGACCGCTATTGAGAGTCACCCACTCCGACTGGCCCCGAATACAATCAACTCCAGGGCTCTCCTAGCACAGGAACACCCTTTTCAATAAAACACGTGACTGAGTCACCTACCTGGCAACTCACCTATGCCTTAAGTAAAATTCTGGGTCTTCTAGAGCCTAACCGTGGCCTGACAGGGCCAAATTTTGCACGCATTCATCAAATCCCACGCACAATCAGCATTTTACTCCTTTCCCTTAGCTGAAACAACTTGCCAACACGCCGATAATTTGCAACCCTATGAGAAGACAACCCTACAGCCATACTCCAGATGGTGGGACTCCCCCACTTAGCCCGAAGCCACTCCTTGCACCACTCTAGACCCTGATGAGACCCTTTCTCCTTTGATAACACGATCCTTGCCAACTGCATTCTTCAACACTTCTTCTCGATACTCTGACCCCACGCAACCGAAGAAACCATAGCACCGCCGAACCTAACACATTCCATCCGATCCATGACTACGACTATACTTCACATGTGCATATCACACCTCACTTAAAGACACCCAGTCTTACTACTTTATCAACTCCAACCAGACCATTCAGAATCCAAATGTCTTTCCTTTGCCGGAACTAAAACACCAAAATCTCGAAATCAAACTCTGAGAAGACCTCTCTTCAACCATTCATCACCCCCAACGTACGGACAAGCATTCTATCATCATATCAACACCGTGCGACAATCAATTGCAAACATCATCACCACCCGAGCACGGCCTTAAGGCTCCCACAAACACAACTACTGAGCCGAAATAACACATTACCCTTTTGCAGGGCCATAACAACAACCACGACCATTTCCACATGGAAGCATCTCGGATCACATTCTTAGCACCATTCCCATTCCTCAAATTCCTGATCCATAGCAAGCGCTTCGCGACGCGTAAGATTGAGTAGGAATGAACATACACATAAGCCCCAAAGGAATCAACTCGCACGATGATGAATAAATAAGGGAAGTACTCCTAACAACCCTGTAGCCTCTCGAAGATAAGTAAAGACGTCTCCGTACTGATCCGCAAGACTCTACTAGACTTGCTCATGACTCGTGAGACCTACGGGAACCTAGCGCTCTGATACCATGTTGTCACGACCCAAAATCCCTAAGGTCGTGATGGCACCGGACACAAGGTCAGGTAAGGGAAAACATTAACTAATCGAAATAACTTTCCGTTTAAAAACATTTATGAAAACACTTCCTTTCAATTCATTACATAATAACCAAATAAAAGTCTGTTAATTAAAAACAATGGTTTAAAAAATTACACTTAAGAAATTATATCCCAATACATATCCCAGAACCCGGTGTCACAAGTACATGAGCAACTTCTAAGAATTTATATAATTATATATCGCTTGCCCGAGGAACAAATTGGACAAAAGCTCAACATAAGGTATAAATACATAGGAGGGAAACTCTGTCAGCTGCGGAACGCCTCCGGATAAAGGCAGCCCATATAAGTCTCCAAGTCAATCACTATGCTATGAAGGTATCTGTGCAACAAAATGCACAGCAAGTGTAGCATGAGTACATAAACAGATATTTACCGAGTGAGTTTCCCGTCTAATCTCGAAGAAGTAGTTATAAGAGGTCGACTTGACACTCACTAAGGTCCAATAATATAAATGGAACAGAATATGATGAAAGCGGTAGGCACGTGAAGGCAGTTAAGCAACAAAATATATATATAAGGCACATAATTTCGAGTAATTTCAAAAAAATGAGTGAATAAGTAATTTCTCCTTCATTTCCCCCCAAATATCTGTCAACGCCTTATCCACGAAGTTATTTAACAATCTATATCCTTAAATCAATTTAACAATTTAAGTCACAAGGGGTATGTCATATGTATATATATATGTATATATTCCGAGGGTCGTTCGGCCCGAACCAACAATAAAAATAAACTATGCACTGCCAAGGATCGAACGACCCATCCCATAAGTGTATTCTTACAAATTAATCATAAAGCTTCCCCCGCTCGCGAATCATACCTGCGACTCAGGTGCTGACACGTTTATACATAATTAACATAAAGCTCCCCTCGATCGCGAATCATACCTGCGACTCAAGTGCTGACTCTTATATATAATTAACATAAAGCTTCCCTCGATCACGAATCATACATGCGGATCGAGTGCTGACGCTTATATATTATTAACATAAAGCTTCCCTCGATCGCGAATCATACCTGCGACTCGAGTGCTGACTCTTATATATAATTAACATAAAGCTTCCCTCGATCGCGAATCATACCTGCGACTCGAGTGCTGAC
>ML383952.1:53982-71195 GCA_005239525.1 Nicotiana knightiana
CGGGGGAGGGGGGGGGGGTTGGTTAGAGTTAGTTTAGGAAAGGGTCATCTGGGCCGTTGATCTCATTCGATCAACGGCTCAGATTAGTTCGGAACTGGGCCGGGTCAATTTAGGGATTGGGCTGTGAATGGTTTGATGTTATGGGTGATTGGGCTGGGGGTTTTAATGGTCTGATGGGTTGGGTAATTGGGCTGGTTATGATTGGGTGGGTTGGGGTTAAATGTTGGCTAGAATTTTAATAAAAATAGGCTAAATGTTAAATACCCAATTAAATAGGATAATTAATTAATTAAAATAACTAATAATTGTGTAAAATGGAATTAAGACCAAATAAATGAAATTGAGATGATTAACTAGTATAAAAATATAAAAATGATCAGTTATAGATTTTAAAACGGTGTAAGTGTGCACTTGTGCTATTATTGCAAAAATTGTTAAAATTAGCTAAATAATGCCAATATGGCTAATTTGGGAAATAATCAAATCCCAATGGGGTAAAATAGGATTATAAGCAAGATGTTGAGTTGGAAAACATTTTGAAATTATTTTAACATAATTTATGGATAATTATTGAATAAAAATATCAGATAAATGGGAAACAATTTGATAAAAATATGAAAAATTCATGGAAAATGCCAATCATTATGAAAGTGATTTTGAAGGTGTATATGAAAATTTGAAAATAATTTTGAGGAAAAATTGGGTATCAACAGCTGCCCCTCTTCACCCGGGAAGGATGAAAGAGTTGTCGGGAGAAGATAGGATGGCCAATTTTGACCGAGATGAAACTGTGGGATAGAATTAGGCCGCACTTTGGCTTCTGAGTTGCCTACATATCCCTGTTTTTACAGGAATCAAGCCGTATGTAGTTCCGGAATCATCAGTGAAATATACCAGTGATGTTTTACAAGAACGGATGCAAGGTGTGAGGTAAGGAAAAGTAGGAAGGTCTTACAGGGTTGTATCGGAGAACTGGAACGGTCCGTTCCTGCCTGGTTGGCTGTCCCGGCTGGTTACCTGCAAATAAATAACAAGAATATATTGTGCATAATATAAACATGATGCAAGTTCCCGTTGGACTATTAATGCTATCTTTGGACAATTGAGGATGATTGTCCTTAGACCATGATGTCCTGGGCCATGAGTTGCTTGGCGGGGGATTCGCAGGCTATGAAATGACGTTCTCGGGCCATGAGGATGGTGCCTCCGAACCATGGTGCCTTTGAATGATGATATGCAAGTTGAATAAAAGAAATCCTCAGGCCATGAAATGAGGTTCTCAGGCCATGAAGATGGTGCCTCCGAACGATGACGCCTTTGGACAAGTTGGCGATATTTCAGCCCATGAAGAATGCAGTGGTATCATGCTAACAAGACAAAGTTTAGTCTTGCAATTTGTGAAAGAAAAGAGGGGCAAAGCTTAGCCCGAGAGAAGCATAGATAAGTAACGTAACAAAAGGTGGTTGCTTTGAAGAGGTAGATAGGAGTTTTATGCAATGAAGTAAAATGCAGGGGAGGTAGCGTAGAACCTCGGAAGGCAGAATGGTAGCCTTATGTGATGCAGGGAATAAAATGCAGGGGAGGTAGCGTAGAATCTCGGAAGGCAGAATGGTAGCCTTATGCAATGCAATGAAGTAAAATGCAGGGGAGGTAGTGTAGGACCTCAGAAGGCAGAACGGTAGCCTTATGCGATGCAGAAAATAAAATGCAGGGGAGGTAGCGTAGAACCTCAGAAGGCAAAATGGTAGCCTTATGCGATGCAGGAAATAAAATGCAGGGGAGGTAGCGTAGAACCTCGGAAGGCAGAATGGTAGCCATATGCAATGCAGGAAATAAAATGCAGGGGAGGTAGCGTGAAACCTCGCAAGGCAGAATGGTAGCCTTATGCAATGCAGGAAATAAAATGCAGGGGAGGTAGCGTAGAACCTCGGAAGGCAGAATGGTAGCCTTATGTAATGCAGGATATAAAATGACAGTAAGAGTTCTTAGCTGATGATAAACTGCGGTGATACGATTGTGGTGAATAAGCGTTGTTTGTGATGATAGTAGGCGTCGGCATGTGCGACGAGTTTGAGAGCGTGTCCTTAAGAAATATGCATCTTGCGAAGATAGTAATGTGTTCTGGGCTTTCCGTCTTGGTTCCTGCATCCAAAGAAAAATTGTGAGTTTTGTAAAGGGGAAGGTTAGTTCGCATTCCCACTGGCTCGGCTCAGCCTGTCTGCTTGACAACGTGGACTTTGTTGTTCATATCGCAGGGTAGCATTGCTAAACAAGCTGTTTTTTGAGAAAACAAATATGCATGGTTTTATAAAAATATAACATATAATTTGAAGCAATAATAATTTTGGATGAACCGACGACCACGACACGGTTCAAGGCATTGCGACCTCTCTTGCTATGGAATTTTGAGGGTCCTCCTCAAAATTCTACCCCAGCTTGGTGGGTGAATGCTTCTGGATGTTGCTTGTGCGGTGCCTGGCTGCATTTGCTTCGGAATTTTGAGGTCCCTCCTCAAAACACTGCCCTAGTTTCCATTCGTGGGGGAAATGAAATTTTATTAAAATGTGACCAAACCCATAGGTCTGCCTACGTATCCCCTCTTAAACGGGAATCAGGTCAGGCGTAGTTCAATTTGCATCATTTGAGAAAAGTATAAAAGTTACACATAGTAGCGCTTGACTGCATCTGAGTTGATTGGCTTTGGCCAGATTTCTCCATCCATTTCTGCAAGTATGAGTGCTCCTCCTATCAACACTCGGTGAACCATGTACGGGCCTTGCCAATTAGGAGAGAATTTCCCTTTTGCTTCGTCTTGGTGAGGAAAGATCTTCTTTAATACCAGCTGCCCCAGTGTGAATCGTCTCGGCTTGAATTTCTTGTTGAAGGCTCTGGTCATTCCGTTCTGATATAGCTGACCATGACAAACTGCATTCATTCTTTTTCCGTCTATGAGAGGCAATTGCTCATAACATCTTTGTACCCACTCTGCATCGCTGAGTTCGGCTTCTTGTATGATTCTTAGGGATGGAATTTCTACCTCGGCAGGATACCAGCTTCTGTACCATAAACCAACATGTAAGGAGTTGCCCCAGTTGGTGTGAGGACTGTGGTGCGATATCCCAGTAAAGCGAATGACAGCTTCTCATGCCATTGCTTGTGCTTCTCTATTGTCTTCCTCAATATCTTCTTGATATTCTTGTTGGCAGCCTCAACGGTTCCATTCATCTGAGGTATGTATGCTGTGGAATTCTTGTGTTTGACCTTGAAGGTTTCACACATGGTTCTCGTCAGTTCACTGTTGCGGTTGGAACCATTGTCGGTAATGATTGACTCTGGAACTCCGAATCGACAAATTATGTAGTCGCGGACAAAGTCGTCCACGACTTTTCTTAGTAACTTCTTTGTAAGAGGATGCTTCGACCCATTTGGTAAAGTAATCAATGACAACCAGAATAAACCTGTGTCCGTTGGAGGCGGCAGGCTCGATTGGTCCGATAACATCCATGCCCCAGGCGGCGAACTGCCATGGTGAAATTTTTGCATTAAGCTTACTCAGAGGTACCTTTATCATATCCCCATGTATCTGACAACGGTGGCACTTCCAGACATACTGGATCCAATCCATTTCCATGGTCATCCAGAAATAACCGACCCGAAGTATCTTCTTTGCTAGAACAAACCCGTTCATATGAGGACCGCATGTACCAGCATGTATATCCTCCAATAGTTTTGTTGCTTCTTTTGCTTCGACACACCTTAGTAAACCCAAATCAGGAGTCCTTCTATACAGGATCCCTCCGTTGTGAAAGAAATTTTTTGACAACCTTCGAAGCGTGCGTTTCTGAGTAGTGTTTGCAAGTTCTGGATATTCTCCCTTTGCCAAGTACTCCTTGATATCATGAAACCAAGGCTTTCCATCTGCTTTTTATTCAACATGGGCGAAGTAGGCCGGCTGATTGTGGATTCTCACTGGGATAGGATCGATGAAATTCTAATCTGGATGCTGGATCGTAGATGACAAGGTAGCCAATGCATCAGCGAACTAATTCTGGATTCTAGGGATGTGCCGGAACTCTATCTTTGTGACCTCTTTCTCAACTCCTGTACACGATGTAGATATGGCAGTATCTTGGAATTCTTGGTCGCACATTCTCCTTGTACTTGGTGTATCAATAGGTCTGAATCACCAATCACCAGTAACTCCTGAACGTTTATGTTGATGGCCAAATTGATCCCCAAGATGCATGCCTCATATTCAGCCATGTTGTTGGTGCAAGGGAACCTGAGTTTGGCAGATACTGGATAGTGATGATCAGTTTCTGATATTAAGAGTGCCCCAATACCTACGCCTTTGAAGTTTGCGACCCCATCAAAGAACATCCTCCAACCATCGTAGGATTCTGCAATGTCCTCTCCTACGAATGACACTTCTCGGGAAAATACATTTTTAATGGTTCGTATTTCCCGTCCACAGGATTTTCAGTGAGATGATCTGCTAATGCCTGTCCCTTGACCGCCTTCTGAGTCACGTAAATAATGTTGAACTCACTTAATAGGATTTTCCATTTGGCCAGTTTGCCAGTGGGCATGGGCTTCTGAAAGATGTATTTCAACGGATCCATCCTTGATATGAGGTACGTCGTATATGCACAGAAATAGTGCCTCAACTTTGTGCGACCCAAGTCAGAGCACAGCAAGTGCGCTCTAATAAAGAGTACCGGGCTTCATATGGAGTGAATTTCTTGCTAAGATAGTAAATGTGCTACTCTTTCCTTCCTGTTTCGTCATGTTGCCCAAGAATGCAACCGAAAGCTCTATCTAACACAGCAAGGTAAAGTAACAGAGGTCTACCTGGCTCAGGTGGTACCCGGACTGGTGGTGTTGAGAGGTACTCCTTGATTCTATCGAAGGCCTTTTTACAATCATCGGTCCATTTGGTTGCAGCATCCTTTTTCAACATCTTGAAAATTGGTTCACAAATGACAGTAGACTGGGCTATGAACCGACTGATGTAATTGAGCCTCCCCAAGAAACTCATGACATCCTTATTGTTCTTTGGCGGTGGCAATTCTTGGATGGATTTGACCTTTGATGGATCCAGTTCTATTCCTCGGCGACTGACAATGAACCCTAGTAACTTGCCAGCAGGAACCTCGAATGCACACTTTGCAGGGTTAAGTTTCAAATTGTACTTCCTTAACCTGTTGAAGAACTTCCTCAAATCTTCCATATGGTTAGTGGCTTTCCCTGATTTGATGATGACGTCGTCCACATATACCTCGATCTCCTTGTGAATCATATCGTGGAATATAGTAGCCGTGGCCGTCATGTAGGTGGCCCCTGCATTCTTCAGACCTAATGGCATCATTTTGTAACAATACATCCCCCGTGGCGTAACGAATGCCGTTTTCTCAGCATCTTCCTCGTCCATCCAAATCTGATGGTAGCCGGCAAAACAATCTACAAAGGACTGGAGCTCATGCTTGGTGCAGTTGTCAATTGGGATGTGTATGTTTGGCAAAGGGAAGTCATCCTTCGGACTGGCCCGGTTGAGATCCCGGTAGTCGACACAGACTCTAACCTTCCCATATTTCTTTGGCACAAGCACGATGTAGGCTAACCATGTCGGGTATTCAACCACCCATAGACCCCTGGCGTTGATCTGCTTGGTGACCTTTTCTTTGATTTTCAAGCTCATGTCTGGTTTGAACTTCCTGAGCTTTTGCTTCACCGGTGGGCATGTCGGATCGGTTGGCAACTTGTGGGCCACAATAGATGTACTGAGGCCAGTCATATCATCATACGACCAGGCGAATATGTCCTCATATTCTCTTAAAAACTCTGTATATTCCTCTTTTTCTAATGGCGACAGATGAACGCTGATGCGTGTTTCTTTGACTTTCTCTGCGTTTCCCAGGTTGACAACCTCAGTCTCGTCCAAGTTAGACTTAGGTCTATTCTCAAAGTTCTCGACCTCTTTCACAATATCCTCAGGTATATTATCCATCTGAATCAGAATCCGTTTGTTGCGTTGCCTTGTTGCATGTCACAGTCGTCAGTTCATCAAGATAAGTAATAGTAATGCTGTGTAAATAAAGTAATGGGGAGGAAAACAGTAGCAAGTAAATATACGATTTATAGAGAAACTGCAAATGCTTTGATAAATTGAATAATCATTTGAACATAGGAGCTCTTTCTTGCAGAAATTAAAAATGCGAAAAGGAAGAATTTTGTTTTCCTTTTAAATAAATAAACTGTAAATAAATGCTTGTTTTGTTAGCCTTGCTACCCCGAGGCTCGACGGGCTTTGGTCGTTCTGACAGACCAATTCTTGAGATATGATCCTCTGCTCACGACCTGTATGGAAGGGCCTTCCTCTCCTCCCTCTTCAAGAATGACACAACAGTCCATGTCCTCATTGTCCAAAAATAAATCCCTCATTGCCGCTAATGCTTCCTCTTCGTCAGTACCGTAGATGATATCAACTAGCTGGAAAGTTTGTTCTAAGTGAGGTATTGGCTTCTCCAATGAGTAGTAGGGATTGCGCCATGGTGGTGACCAGTCCTTGAATTCCTCCCAAGTGTACTCATACCCTAGCCCGAAAGAGATAACGTGCTTCTTGAGTTTTATGGCTTCGTTATTCCTTGGAGATTTTTACCAAGCCCTTTGCCTGACTCGTATACTTTCTAGTTCAAGATGCTCTCGATCTTACGGTCCCACCATTTATCCTTATCAATGGCGTTGACTCGTTCAATGTTATGGTAGACTTCTCCACCCAGTTTCCTTCTCCCCTCAGTGACCAAAAAAGTCTGGCGACCGTAGATATGGTTGCTACCGTTGCCATGAATGAATAACTCTTGATGATTCCATTCAAACTTCAACGCTTGATGTAGGGTTGATGTCACGGCCCCAGCGACGTGTATCCAAGGTCGCCCTACCAACAAGTTGTAGGATCCGGGCACGTCTATTACCTAGAAGTCTACATCGAACCAGGTTGGTCCCATCTGTAAGCACAAGGTGATTTCTCCCATAGTGGACCTTTGCGACCCATCGAAGGCCTTTACACTGATCTCTCCTTCTTTTATATCATGCATACTTTTGCCCAATTTCTTGAGTGTGATCAGCGGAAAAATGTTCAGGCTGGAAACCCCATCAATTAAGATCCTTGTAATGAAGTGATCCTCACATTGCACAGTGATATGCAGTGCTCTATTATTCCCTAACCCCTCGGGCGGCAACTCGTCTTCATGGAAAGTAATCTTGTGGCTTTCCAGAACCTAGCCCACTATGTTTGCTATGATATTGTCTGGTACATATGCCTCACTCAGCACTCTGAGCAAGGTACTTCTGTGCGTCTCAGAATTCTGTAATAGAGAAGGAATAGATATCTGAGCTGGTGTCTTATTCAACTGGTCAAGGATTGAGTACTCTTTGGCTTGGATCTTTCTCCAATGATTGTCTGAGCCTGTCTCAATTGTGGGAGGACGGTTGGCGGCCTGCTTGCTAGATTCAGCCAAATGTTCAGGGGTGTAAACTCTGCCAGTTCTGGTCATACCATGTGCAATAATGGCTTCCTCAGACCTGCTCTTACCCTTTCTCCTGGCTTCATCTGTGTAGTCCCATGGGATGGCGTTTGAGTAAAAGGGTGGCGTTGTTGACATTGCCACTAGAATAGGCGTGGTCATCCTCATTCCCGCCGGAGTATATGTTATAGGCGGCCGGACTGCTACTTCGAGTGGCCGTAGAAATTCAACTTCGATCGACACTAGGGCCCTTTCCTTTGCGGGCGGTCTCGATTCAAACTCGAGTGGAATGGACATGTTTACCTCAGCCATCCCCGGATGGCTGCATCTGAACCACAATTGGGTTGAGAGTAATTGCGGGCTTCTTCGGATCACCCTCTACAATCAGCCCAATTGATCCCTCAGGATCCCAATCATCATCTACTTCAATCATATGGACACCACCTTTATGGTCCGACAGCGGATTATTGCGAACATTAGGAGCAGGGTCCTTGGCTACAATGATCTTGTTGTCTATGAGGGTTTGTATCTTGTCTTTCAAGGAACGACATTCCTCGATGGTGTGTCCCTTCATGCCAGAGTGGTAGGCACAGGATTTGTTTGGGTTGATCCACTGAGAAGGGTTCTCAGGGGTGGAAACATGAATGAGTGTTATGTAACCGACGACTTTGAGTCTTTCATATAGTTGATCAATGGGATCAACTATGGCAATATACTGTGTTGGAGGGTGACGGTCGAAGTTAGGGCGAGGTCTTGGAAAGTTTTGGCGAGTAGGTGGTGATCGGTCGTGAGAAGGTTGGGAATTGTAGGTGTTGTAAACGGGAGCTGGTTGGGAGTATCTGGGTGAGGTAGGCTGATATATGGGTGGTGGAGCTTGATATGTGGGTGGGGGTGCTTGGTAATTTGGAGCTGGTTGGTATGTGAACGAGGGTGTTGGATATATTTGGTATTTGAGCGGGGACTTGGCTTGTTGTGCAACCATCACGGCTCCCATATCCTTCTTTCTGGACACACCACCAGACTGTAGAGCTTTATTAGTAGCCTGTAAAGCTTCAAAGTTGGTAACCATACCACTTTTGATGCCTTCTTCGATTCGCTCTCCCAATTTGATGATGTCAGAGAACTTGTGACCTTCGACCATCATCAGTCGTTCGTAATACTGAGGATCTTGAGCTCGTACAAAGAACTTCTCATTTGTTCCTCTTCTAAGGCTGGCCTAACCTTGGCAGCTTCTGACCTCCAACGAGTAGTATACTCGCGAAAACTTTCCGTTGGCTTCTTCTTCAAATTCTGGATGTAGAATATATCCGGAGCATTCTCCGTGTTGAACCTGAATCGATCCATGAAGTCTATTTCCATGCTCACCCAATTAGTCCATTTCTTTGGATCTTGGCCGATGTACCAAGACAGTGCATCTCCTTTCAAACTCCTCATGAAGAGTTTCATGCGGATTCTTTCATCTTTTCCCACGCCAACCAATTTGTCGCAGTAAGTTCTCAAGTGGACTCTTTGATCACTAGTACCATCGAACATCTCGAACTTAGGAGGTTTGTACCCCTCGTACAGTTCGACATCAGGCTGTATGCAAAGATCTTCATAGTTCACCCCTTCAATCCCTCTAACTCCTTCGACGCCTTGAACTCGATTGGTCAACTTCTTGAGTTCCTCGGCCAAATTCCTGATGAGCCTATCCTTCTCGTCAGACTCAGAGGTATGTGGTGTGGAATGAGCCACGGTTTCCACATAAATGGGATTATTGTAAGCTTGGTAGTGGTCTTTTGTTTGTTCCTGGAGAGGTGGAGTGTTATGGTGACAGGCATTGCATTGTGCTGGCGGGACTGGGTCTTTGGGGTGATTTGGTTGTTTATGGGTGTTTTGTGGTAAAGTGGGGTTTGGAGCATTTGGGAAGTGGGCATCCGGAACATTGAGGGAAAGTGATAGGTGAGCCAAATTCTTGACTTAGTCAAGTTCCTCTTGGAACTTCAGCAGCTTCTTCTCCAGTGGAGACATACCTTCTTGCAGAACCTGAATACCCCGACCATCAACGATCTCAACCTGTTCATCCCTGTGGTCTTTGTGACGCCGCTTGCCTCTGCCATTTTAGTTTTACCCTTGCTTTTCCCTTTGGGAGGACTAGGAGGAGGGCCCTTTGATCTTGTGAGGTAGGCGGATGATGCCAGAATGCACGAACTAACCTTTGGGGAGGGGAATAATAAATAAGGAAAATAAAAACGAAAAAGTAATGAAGTTAGTAAAGATCATAAAAGAAATATTGCAGTATTTAAACACATAAGGCGGAAATGTAAAGCGTGTCTTAAATTGGGGACCTCTTTCTGCCCGAGGTAGGCCTAGCGACAAGTTGATTTGGAGAATTTAAGATGCTAAATACCTCATTTTATTGATGATAAAATAGACAAATCCAACACAACTCTAAAAATGCGAAAAATATAAAATGTCACTAATGGCCAGGGGCCTTATTACATTAGGAGGCAAAGTAAAAACAATCCTAACTACTTGGTCCTAGAAGGACCTTCCTCAGACTCGGCATCTCTGCTTGCCTTGATCAGCGTCCCCATCTCGCGGAGTCCCAACAGCAAGTAGGTCCTGGCTAGAATTTCTCCTTCGGCTCCCTCGGTCTTCTGACATGTCTCGATCCTCCTAATGAACTTCTCCTCTAAGTCGACTATGCCTCGCTCCAAGTGTGCTAGCCTCTGGGTGGAGGTGATGGCCATGTCTTTCCATTCCTCTATCAGCTTCTTGTTGGCCTCATGTATTTTGTGATGATCTTCTTCAGAATCACGGAGCCTCTTGCGCAACTGGTTGAGTCTAGTCGTTGCCTCGGCCTTCTCATTTATGACCTTGTGGCCTTGAGAAAACCCTGGCTCGATACTTCCACCCCAGTTATCTTCCAACCATCCTAGATAATAAGGAGAGTAACCAGCATGATACATGTCGTGTCCTTTTCTAACCGGACCTTGCAGTGCCACAAATGCTGAGATGACTCATCTTCTCGACCCTTTGTACCACTTGCTTCCTTCCTGCCTACCTCATGACTCGGATAGGGATGTAAGGATACGTCTCTCTTAGATCAATCAATAACAGAAACGGGGTGTCTCGAGTTCGGATGATGAACTCGTCGGTTGGGAACCACTCAAACATCCACTGAATCTGATCCTTGGTCAAGTTCCCTAGCAACTCGGCCCATCCATTGGCATTTTCTGGCTGAGCAAACATGTCGGGGATGTAGTTCATACGCTTTGGATGATGGAAAGCAATATGATCATCCCAAACTCTCCTATGGATGTCCTAACGGTAGTCGCCCTTTTGCAAATGCTTAGTGAGCCACAACTAGAGTAACAGATTGCAACCCTCGAAATGTTTTTCCCCTCGTTGACACTTTTCCAAGGCTTGGTACATATCAGCAATGACCATTGGCACGATACTGAAGTCCTGCTTGTCAACCCCTTCCATCAGAGTCTTGGTAACCATAGCCAACCTGGTGTGGATTCTTTCTTTCTTTGTTGGGAACACCATCAGACCCAAGATGCATACTATAAAGACGAATACCCGGCGGTAAATGTTCCCCAGAGAAGTAAGGGCGAACTCTTCCTGATAAGTACGGTAAGACTGGCTATGACCATACCTCTCGTCAAGATATTCAAAGGGGATGTACGAGTCTTCCAAGTAGAACAATTTTGGATTTTTCTTTATCCCCATCATCTTGAGAAAACCTCGGCCTTTACGGTTTTCAGGAATCAATAACCCTGGAGACTCCCAAGCTAAACTGGCTAACCCTCATATTTCCTCTAACAATGGCGTCATCTCATTGTTTCCAAAGCGAAAGACCGACTGCTCACAGTCCCAGAACAGGGTAGCAACTTCTATCATCATGTTGTTAGGCCGAATGTCCAGAAGAGGAGGCAGGTTGCCCAAGTGTTTTCTGACGATTGTTCTGTCATTGGAGTGAAGATCCTCCCACCAGTTTAGTAGTTTGGGGTGGATATTGGTGACCATACCGAATCTGGGGACCTCGTGCCTCATTTCTGCAAAACAAATAGGTTAGGCCCTTACCCCTACCAGACTCGACTATTTAACATCAATAATTAGCATGAGCATTTAATTCTCCAAATAAATGCACAGAACGTGAAAGCGTCCGTTTGGGTTCCAGGGAAACCCAATGGACTTTGGACAAGGCTATCTTAAAGGCTGTTGTGCGGATGACACGTTAGCCCGGCTAGGTTTGACCATGATGCATGCAACATACAATAGAGTTAGGTTTCTATGGGGTTTTAGATCGGTACCCTTGAGCGGACAACTCAATGGGGAAGGCACGGAATTGTCGACTGCACCGCTGATCGACTAGTTTTACCGCAAATACGCCTTTCTGAATTTAGGGGTAGTAATATTGGAATAGCGCAACCACTCATTGTGAGCGTTGCTAAAGTATTTTGTTTAGCACGAGTAGAATATGTGTAGCATGATATGCAATAAATAACATTTAAATAAGTAGGCATGTATTTTCACATTGGAAAGCGATAAAGAAAGGAAATACGACAGTTATAATTGAAAGCAATTACAAAGAAAACATGAAGAGACATCAGTTATGTTCAGGCAAAATAAATACTTGCGAAATTAAACAGTTAACCTCATATAACGGGAATAGGAAAGGGCATAAACATTTAAACAGAAATTGAAAGGCGCAAATTCACAAGACAACCTGTAATGGTGTAAACCTAGGGAATTTCCTCAGTAGAGTCGCCATGTTATCGCGCTCCCCTTTTTCCTTGCACAGGTCAGGTGCGGAGAGATCGGGTTCATAACATTCTGGACAACTCCTTAAAGGAAGAGGTTTAAGGAAGAATCGCCACCTAACAATTTTGTAGTGCGTTAGGGCACCTAGAGTAGATAACTCATGAACTAGTTTGCATTACCAGAGATTGGGTAAGGGCTTGAAGTTATCCTAAGGGGAAGGTGTTAGGCACTCCTCAAGATCCACAACTGTGGATCCCAGCCAAGAAGTTTTGTGAATTTGCACAGTAAACAAATAACAAGTAAGGTTCATATAAGAGAAGATTTCAAACAAGTATGAAAATCTTTAAAGGTTTTGGGAAAACATTAGAGTAAAACATTTGAAAAAATAATTGTCCTAGGTTTAAAATAATACGGATCACATCAATGCAATACCCGGTAATCACTCCTCGAAGAGTGGTTACACGTGGTATTAGTGCACCGATCATCGCATCCGTATTCCACCCTTCCCACCCCGTAGAGGTTATTTAAAGAAGCGCGTGCTGGCACAAAAGCTTATTGTGTGCTATTACCCGTCCCATCCTACAAGTCCCAGAGGGTGTTTATGACTACTAAATCCTACAAGGTGAATACTAGGTTGAACCCCTAGGTTTAAAGGATAAAATTCTAAGCAACAAGTAGGAAACAGTTAGGACTTACACATATGGGATACATATAACAAACATATGGCTCAAGTACCCCTCCACAAGTAAGGCATGTAAATAGCACGTCTCAAACACAAAGAAGGCCTCAAAATCAGGATTTAAAAGGACAGAATAGTTTTGAGAAGAGAATGATTTTAAAAAATTCTAGCGATTTAAAGACTGGAGCAGGAATTAAAAATGCACAGCAGTTTAGTGAAGTCCATAGTAAAAAGTAAATAGGAAGCTTAACAGAAATCAGTAAAGCATGATCTTAAAATAACAGAGTGATCCAAAAGGTGAAGTGACTTTAAAAGATTAAGCAGTTTGAAGCAGAGTAGAAGTCACTTGTTTGGAAAAATCCATTAGTTGTTAGGCAAAGCAGTAGTGAAAACAATGACAAACAACAAAGTTCTAAGGACTGATTAATTCTAAAGATCACTTTTAACACAAGCCAGACATAGAACGACCAATTTGGTTTAATGAATATTAGGCCTAAAGTTTGTATAGGCGTTCATAATACTGATTGTTTGTTTTAAGAGTGAAATACAGATTTAACTCTGATGTTAAATACATAAAAGTTAATACATTTGCAGAAAAACGTTCAAACTGTTTAACACGATTTTAGCAAGGTTCCTAGATTTTTGATAAATACTAACTAGGTGTTCGACAGAATATAACTTGAAACAAATATGCTGAACGCAAAGTCTTAGAGAACATGATATCTAATGCACACATGGATACCTAAAACATGGTTTCTAAATGTAGTGCTTATGAGAATGCAGCAGTTTATTACTTTGTTATAGTGATGAACTGTGAGCAGGGCTTATAAAATGACATGAATATAATAGATATGCTAAAATAAAGAACTTAAACATGGCTTCTAAAGCATGGTATGCATATCCTAGACATGATACTATTGCACACATAGGTAAATAAATCCTATAATCATGATTTCTACCCATAACTATCTAAGCAATGCATAACCCCACCCTTCCACTATCCATCCCCAAATATTCGTTTACAGATTATTACAGGCCAAGAATAATGAATTACACAACTGAATAAAGGCAAATAAAGAAGCTATACTATAGAGAGCCTGACAGTAAGCCCAAGGTACCAGATCCATTTGCCATATGCATGACCTTTCAACCCAAGTGTGTCATAGTCTCTAAGGACCTCAGAAGATCCTGGACAGTGCTCACACCCAGGTACCCTAGCCAAGGATGAGGAAGTGCAGCGGAGTGCCAGCCTTGTGTGTCAGAGTTCAATGGGTACTCAGAGGTCCCCAAGGCAGTGCTCAAACGAAGGGGGCTGAACCTAGAGTCTAAGAGTAGTGGGAAGTGCTTAGAGTTTAAAAAGAGTATTTGAGTTTGAAAGAGTAGTTTGAAAACAACTTCAGAGAATAATGAAGAGCTTTGTAAAACCCTTTGCAAAAAAAGGAGAGCAATGCAACCATAATACAACAGAAGGAGAACTCAAGAAAGAGCAAACACAAACAAGGATAGGGGGAGTTGGGGACAGTTAATCACCATATTAGCACCGCGCGACGATCAATTGCAAACATCATCACCACCCGAGCACGACCTTAAGGCTCCCAGAAACACAACTACTGAGCTGAAATAACACATTACCCTTTTGCAGGGCCATAACAACAAACACGACCATTTACACATGGAAGCATCTCGGATTACATTCGTAGCACCATTCCCATTCCTCAAATTCCTGATCCATAGCAAGCGCTTCCCGACGCATAAGATTGAGTAGGAATGAACATAGGCATAAGCCTCAAAGGAATCAACTTGCACGATGAAGAATCAAGAAGGGAAGTACTCCTAACAGCCCTGTAGCCTCTCAAAGATAAGTACAGACGTCTCCGCACCGATCCGCAAGACTCTACTAGACTTGCTCATGACTCATGAGACCTACGGGACCTCTATAACACTGAGATGCCTTCCAACCCCAAACTTATGAAATTCTTCTAAAAAAAAATTCTAACTTCCACAATATACGCTGAAATGCTCCCGGGTTATCCAAAACCCGATCCGGACATATGCCCAAGTTCAAAATCTTCATACGAATCTGCTGGAACCTTCAGATCCTAGTTCTGAGGTCTTTTACACAAAATTCTAATCGTAGTCAATTTTTCCAACTTAAACCTTACTAAATGAGAATTTTCCTTCCAATTTGACTCCAAACTTCCCGAAGTTCAACACCGACCACACCTACGAGTCATAACACCTGAAACAAAGCTGCTCATGACCTCAAATGGCTGAATGACGCGTTAGAGCTCAAAACGACCGGTCGGGTCATTACATCACAAGTGCATGAGCAATTTCTAAGAATTTAAAAAATCATTACAAAGCTTGTCCGAGATGCAAATTGGACAATGAAATTTAAAACAAAATGAATACAATACGAGGGAGACTCTGTCAGCTGCAGATCGCCTCCGATGATGCAGCTCGTCTAAGTCCCCAACCCAGCAACATCGATGTGAAAGTACATGTGCAATAAAAATGCACAGCAAGTGTAGCATGAGTACAAAAACAACGTGTACTCAGTATGTCGCCTGCCTAACCTCAGAGAGGTAGTGACGAGAGGTCGATTTGACACTCACTTAGGAGGGATAGTCACTATTCCTAAATATATCCTATCCGTCCTTTAGCCTACATTACAACCTTAAAAGTCCTAATTGATCCTAGACTTGGCTAACTTGAATTAGTGGAGATCTACACTACGGGCGAGCTTATGGTACGACCACGGGATGCATATGAATTCTTTGTGAGAGTGAGGGCATTTGTTCAATTGTGTGATGTCCTTAATTTATGTTCAAGAGCATATTTGAATGTGAGGACTATTTATATTCACTCTTTTGCTTGTTGGTGAGGGCACATGGTCTCATGAACGATTGGTAATGTTGTAAACTTTCTTGTTGGGTAGGTGCGTGAATTGAGAGGGCTTAGTGGTTGCAAGTCGATTCTTGAGGTTTGGTGGTTGCGATTAGGTTGTTGGTATGATTGATTAAATTGTTATACTTGGGCATGTTTAAAGAAGGGAAAGAATGTGAAATTTTGTATGTTCATGCTTGATTGTCGGTATCGATCATAGTTAAGGGGTAATGTGTGTGATTGAAATGTAGAATACTCCTTGTTAATGAATTATGTACGTGTGAAGGATATTGCTCGAGGACGAGCAAGAGTCTAAGTGTGGGGTGTTGATGCGTGGCTAGAATTCATGATTTTTAGCATTATATACCGTGCATTTTAGGTGTTTTAATGATAAAAATACACGTCATGTGTGCCTAATGGAGTTTATTTAATGTGCAGGTGAGTTGAAAATGGAAGCCGAGCTAAATGAGAGCATAAACGTCGGAAAATATGTGCAAGAGTCGAAAAGGAAGAATCTGGGGCAAGCCTGGCGTTACCCAGGCGTTAGAGCCAAAACGCCTGGGGTGGCCTGGCGTTACCCAGGCGTTAGAGCCAAAACGCCGGGGCAAGCCTGGCGTTACCCAGGCGTTAGAGCCAAAACGCCTGGGCAAGCCTGGCGTTACCCAGGCGTTAGAGCCAAAACGCCTGGGGTGGCCTGGCGTTACCCAGGCGTTAGAGCCAAAACGCCTGGGGTGGCCTGGCGTTACCCAGGCGTTAGAGCCAAAACGCCTGGGGTGGCCTGGCGTTACCCAGGCATTAGAGCCAAAACGCCTGGGGTGGCCTGGCGTTACCCAGGCGTTAGACCCATAACGCCTGGGTACCTATTTCGGTGAGGTCCGAGTTTTATGGTTTTTAAGAGTTTCCAAGCCAGGATAGGAGTCTTTTTAGACGGGTAGGGTTTATCCCAACCGTATAAATAGACCCAAAAACATATCATGAGGGGGAGACGACTTTTGGGAGCAAAATACACACACGGAATCATTGAAGGAGCAAGGATTATCAGTTTCCTTCATTTTTATTCAAGTATTTGCAGTTCATGCATATTTATGCAATTGTTTGATCAAAGCATGAGTGGCTAAACACCCATTGTTCTAGGGTTGTGGTTTAGCCATGAATATTGTTATTCGACATTAATTTAATTTTGAATATAGTTTACTCAACATATGGTTGTTTCTTCAATTCTATATTTAATTGCTTAATTGATTGGCCATTGATTAGGTTATATCTACTATCTATGTTATGCTTGGGAAATCCATATATAGATTAGAGATGAATTGAAGAGAGCGCGATCTTAACCCTTCAAGGGAGCGGATTTGTGGTTAGGATAGGAATAT
>ML383953.1:0-32889 GCA_005239525.1 Nicotiana knightiana
AATGAATAGGAACAGCTAATTGAGGGCCCTTTCAATCAACTACAACAAGAACGTAGTTGAACAGATAGAGTTTAATCAACCAAACTACATTAATATCACAACAAATTCATCCTCAACGGGTTCTACCAAGACCCTAGATTAAAGAATTTAGCTACTCATGTTCATAAGAATCACACCCAGAAGAAATTGCATAATTGAACTACAAAGTAATGAATAAAAGATGTAAAAATCAATGTTTTGTCACTTCAATGGTTTTCTCTCTTCGAATCCTTCGTATGCCTTCGGCATCTGTCTCCAGTAGTGTTTTTTTGGGGTCTATTTATATGTATAGGACAAACCATAAACGTGTAGGAGACTTCTATTCCAACCGGGAAACACTTAAACTCGTCAAAACTCAGAATTGAGCCGGAATAGGGGCCTGGCGTTTGGGCCCTGGCGCCTGGCTAACGCCAGGCTAAGGCAGGCACTTCAGCTCTAACGCCTGGCTAACGCCAGGCAGGGTCAGGCGTTTCAGCCCTAACGCCTGGGCTAACGCCAAGCAGGGTCGGGCGTTTGAGCTCTGGCTACCTTAGTATGGGCTTCTCAGTGAGCAATAATGGTCGCAATACGATGAATTAAGGAAGAGCACCAGTAGAATTTAGGCCAGAAACAAAAGTGCGATAAGAGGGAGGCTATCCTTGCAATGTTTGAGTAACTAATTCCTCGTCAGTTACAGATTTTCCAATTGCTCGAAGAGATAAGGCAAAGGAATGAATTTATTCTAAATAATCCTCCATAGATTGAGAACCTTTCTTGAAGTTCTGGAACTTGGACTTCAAATGGATTGAAGAAGAGGAAACATGGTCAAGGTAGAGGGAGGCAAGTGTATCCCAATATTCTTTGGATGTCTGACAACCACAGTTAAGAAGAGTGTCAAGAACTGCTGGAGAAAGTGTTGCATTAATCCAACTCCTTGCGATAGTATCACACTGAATCCAAAACTTTTAATACGCATGATCTTGCTAGCGGCTGTCACGATCCGATTTAACCTCCAAAAGGCATCGTGACGGAACCTAGTCTCTACGACTAGGTAAGTCTAATTGCGGAAAAACACATGTTAAATAGAAGCAATAAAATAAGGGTGAAATAAGTGAATCTACAATGAAACATCGTCACTTGGCGCGTCCAAGATACAACTTTTCCCAAAACCCGGAATATCACTTTAGTCACAAGCTTTGTCTCAAAATAGCTCTATACGACGAGAGAAAATATACATGAAAAAAAAAGAAATCTATCTAAATCTGGAGTGGAATGTGACTCGAAGGGCTCTGCGGACGCTGCAGAATTACCTTCCGGTCTCCTAGAAGCTGATGCTCGGACCCCTAACCACGAAACTGAGCGCTGGTACCTGGATCTGCACACGAAAAACATGTGCAGGAAAGGGCATGAGTACACCACAAATTGGTACCCAGTAAGTGCCAAGCCTAACCCCAGTCGAGTAGTGACGAGGTCACGTCAAGTCTCTACTGGATTTTTATAGTAAAACAGTATAAAAAATGTGAACAGAGAGATATAATGAACTAAGGCAAACCAGTAGGAACAATGAGCTAAAAGAAATAATAACAGGGAGCCCTCGGCTCATCACAGCATATATCACAGTAACAAGTATGCAATGCAGTACAGGGGGAAAGCTCCCGAAATCTCATCCGTAGTCCCAATTTAAATATGCAATGCAGTACAAGAGGAAAGCTCCCGGAATCTCGTCCATAGTTCCAATTTAAATATGCTATGCAGTATAGGGGGAAAGCTCCCGGAATCTCGTCTGTAGTCTCAATTTAAATATGCAATGCAGTACAGGGGGAAAGCTTCTGAAATCTCGTACGTAGTCCCAATTTAAATATGCAATGCAGTACAAATACCGAATACAATTTTTATTTAAAACAGTTCAGGAAAAAATCACATGCAAAAATATGGATAAAACTACCTAAACATGGTACACATAGTAATAACTAGGGAAAATTCAAGTAAAACAGGTAGGCATGCTATTTCCTAATCTAAACTACATAGTCGATACGTGAATCAGTGAAATAGGAGTGAAATGATTTAAGTCATGGAGGGAAGAATGGAGTTTTAGCAACAATGGCCCGTGTACGTACTCGTCACCTCACGCACACGGTGCCCAAACCACATAAAACAGTATTAAAATAGCCTAGGGGAAGTCCAACACAGAGTTAGGCAAGCCACTTACCTCGACTGCGCTACTCAACTCAAAACCACGCTCTTGCCATGAGTGTCCGACTCTGAATGGCCCAAATTTATTCAATTCGATTGCATAATGTAAATATCACTTTAAGGAATCAAAATAGCTAATAAGTTCGAGGCTAATACGCGAAATTAGGAAAATCGCTCAAAAAGTCCCTCGGGCCCACGTCTCGTAATCGAGTGAAAGTTACAAATTTAGACCACCCATTCACTCACGAACTCACTCGAACATGAGTCATCGAATACCGACGACAAAATCCTATTAAATTCTCGGATTTCCTAATTAGGGAAACGTCTTCCCATTTGCATAATTTTTCACCTAAATCTCTTGATTGCATGGAAGAAATGCTATGGAATAATGATATACAAAGGAAATAGGGTTAAGAATTGTTACCTATGAAGATTTTCCTCAAAACTCACTCCAAAACGCCTATACCCGAGCTCCAAAGGATTTTTAGAAGTTATGAAATTCAAGCACTCGAATTTGATATAAACTGCCCAGCAATTTCCACACCTGCGCCCCTTGGACCGCACCTGCGGAAAATCATCGCAGGTGCGAAAACCCACTAAAAGGCATGGGGTCGCACCTACGGTCAATTGGCCGCATTTGTGGCTCCGCACCTGTGGAACCACAACCGCACATGCGAGAACTGGTTGACTTAACCAAGCCCGTACCTGCGAGCCCCTCTTTCGCACCTGCGTGTCCACACCTGCGGAAAATCCATCGCAGGTGCGAGACACCAGAACCAACAATGGTTCAGTTGTTTTTCAAGTTCCAAAATCACCCGTTGAGCATCCGAAACATCCGCGAGGCCCACGAGACCTCAACCAAACTTACCAACCAGTCCTAATACCTTATCCAAACTTAGTCGAGCCTCCAAAACACATCACATAACACCAAAATCACCAATTATACATGGATTCAAGCCTAAGAACTTATGAAATTTCCAAATTCTACAACCAATGCCGAAACACATCAAAACTAGTCTGAATAACCTCAAATTTTACACACAGGTCAAAAATGACACAACGTACCTACAGCCACTCTCGGAATTCCATTCCGAACCCGATATCAAAATTCCGCCTATCGGCCGAAATCGTCGAAATTTTAACTTTCGCCAATTCAATCCTAAATCTACTACAGACCTCGAAAGCACATTCTGAACACGCTCCTAACTCCGAAATCACCCACCAAAGCTAACGGAGTCGACGCAATCCCATTCCGGACCCGTCTTCCCACATTTCCAACTACGGTCCGATTTTTAAAGCTTAAACTCACATATATAAGGACTATGTGTCAAAAAACTCTCTGAATTTCACCACTCAACATTCCAACAAGTCCCAAAAGTGGAAATAGACATGGGGAAAGCAGTTATTAGGGGATCGGTGCGCTAACTCTCAAAAAACCTACCGGATCATTACATTCTCCCCCTCTTAAGAAAATTGTTCGTCCTCAAACGAGTTATAGAGACATACTTGAAGTTGTGAAAAGATGAGGGTACATACTGCGCATATCCTGCTCTGTCTCCCAAGTCGCCTCATCGACCGGCTGACCCCTCCACTGAACCTTTACTGATGCAATATCTTTTGTCCTGAGCTTTCTGACCTGTCTATCCAATATAGCTACTGGCTCCTCAACATACAATAAATCCTTGTTCAATTGGACTGAACTGAAATCCAAAACATGAGTCGGGTCACTGTGATACTTTCGGAGCATGGAGACGTGGAATACTAGATGAACTCCTGCTAGGTTGGGAGGCAGGGCTTGCTCATAAGCAACCTCCCTAACACGTCGCAACACCTCAAAAGAGCCAATAAATCTCAGACTCAGCTTACCCTTCTTTCCGAACCTCATGACGTCCTTCATAGGCGATACCCAAAGCAAAACCCGATCACCAGCCATAAATGCCAAATTACGAACCTTTCGGTCCGCATAGCTCTTCTGCCTGGATTGAGCTGCGCGAAGTCTCTCCTGAATCACCTTCACCTTGTCCAGGGCATCCTGGACCAAATCTGTACCCAACAATCGGGCCTCACCCGGCTCAAACCATCCCACTAGGGACCGGCACCGTCTACCATACAAAGCCTCATATGGCGCCATCTAAATGTTGGACTGGTAGCTGTTATTATAAGCAAACTCTGCAAGTGGCAAGTATCGGTCCCATGACCCTCCGAAGTCCATCACAGGCACGGAGCATATCCTCAAGAATCTGAATCGTGCGCTCGGACTACCCGTCCGTCTGAGGGTGAAAGATTGTACTCAACTCTACCCTGGTGCCTAGCTCCTGCTGAACGGCCCTCCAGAACCGTGAAGTGAACTGTGTACCTCTGTCTGAAATGACAGATACTAGAACACCGTAGAGGCGAACAATCGCCTTGATATAAATCTCCGCCAACCTCTCGGAGGAGTATGTAGTCAACACCGGGATGAAATGGGCTGACTTAGTCAGCCGATCCACAATCACTCAAATAGCATCGAACTTCTTGAAAGTCCGAGGAATTCCAACCATGAAGTCCATGGTGATCCGCTCCCACTTCCATTCTGGAAGCTCAATCTGCTGAAGTAACCCTCCCGGTCTCTGATGCTCATATTTGACTTGCTGACAGTTGAGACACTTGGCCACAAACTCCATTATATCCTTCTTCATCATTCTCCACCAATAGTGATGTCTCAGATCCTAGTACATCTTCGCGGTACCCAGATGAATGGAATACCGCGAGCTATGGGCCTCCTCAAGAATCAACTCCCGAAGCCCATCCACATTGGGCACATAGATCCGACCCCGCATCCTCATCACACCGTCATCTCCTATAGTCACATCCCTGGCATCACCTCGCCGAATCCTATCCTGAAGAACCAGAAGGTGGGGATCATCATACTGGCGCTCTCGAATGCGGTCATAAAGAGAAGACCGAGCCACCACACAAGCTAAAACCCGGCAAGGCTCCGAAATATTAAACTTCACGAACTGACTGGCTAAGGACTGAATATCTAAGGCTAAGGGCCTCTCAACTGCCGGAAGATATGCCAAACTCCCCAAACTCTCCGCCCGACGACTCAAGGCATCGGCCACCACATTGGCCTTCCCCAGGTGGTATAATATAGTGATGTCATAGTCCTTTAGCAACTCCAACCATCTCCGCTGGCGCAAATTGAGGTCTTTCTGCTTGAATATGTGCTGCAAACTCCGGTGATTAATGAAAATCTCACAGGGAACACTGTATAGATAATGACGCCATATCTTCAGGGCGTGAACAATCGCTGCCAACTCGAGATCATGAACTGGATAGTTCTTCTCATGCACCTTCAACTGTATGGACGCGTAGGCAATCACCCTACCGCCATGCATCAACATCGCTCCGAGGCCAATCCTCGAAGCATCACAATATACTGTATAGGACCCTGAACCCGAAGGCAATACCAATACTGGAGCTGAAGTCAGGGCTGCCTTGAGCTTCGGAAAGCTCTCCTCCCACTCCTTAGTCCACCTGAATGGAGCACCCTTTTGAGTCAACCTGGTCATTGGTGCTGCAATGGATGAAAAACCCTCCACAAAACGGCGATAGTACCCAGCCAAACCAAGGAAACTGTGGATCTCCGTAGCTGATGACGGTCTAGGCTAACTCTGCACCGCCTCCACCTTCTTCAGATCTACTTTGATCCCATCCCAAGACACTATGTGGCCCAAGAATGCCATTAAATCAATCCAGAACTCGCATTTCGAGAATTTAGCATACGATCTCTTCTCCCTCAAAGTCTGAAGCACAGTCCTCAAATGCTGCTCATGATCTTCCCGTGATCGGGAATACACCAAGATGTCGTCAATAAACACAATGACGAAGGAATCAAGATAAGGCCGGAACACACTGTGCATCAAATGCATAAAAGCTACTGGGGAATTGGTCAGCCCAAATGACATAACAAGAAACTCATAGTGGCCATATCTGGTCCTAAAGGCAGTCTTCGGGATATCCGGCTCCCGAATCTTCAACTGATGATAGCCAGAACGCAGGTCAATCTTGGAGAATACCCTGTAACCCTGTAGTTGGTCGAATAAATCATCAATGCGAGGCAAAGGATACATGTTCTTCATGGTGACCTTGTTCAACTGCCGATAATCAATACACATACGCATAGAACCATCTTTTTTCTTCACAAATAATACTGGAGCACCCCAAGGTGATACACTAGGTCTGATGAAACCCTTATCAAGCAACTCCTGTAACTGCTCCTTCAACTCCTTCAATGTAGGAGGAGCCATATGGTAAGGAGGGATAGAAATGGGCTGAGTGTCTTGCAACAAATCAATATCTCTGTCGGGCGGCATACCCAGAAGATCAGCTGGGAATACATCAGGAAATTCCCTCACTACTGAAACTGACGAGGGGTATCAACACTGACATCCCTCACATAGGCCAAGTATGCGTCACACCCCTTCTCAACTATCCGCTGAGCCTTAAGGAATGAAATGACCCTGCGGGGAGTGTACTCTAAGGTACCTCTCCACTCAAATCTCGGCAAGCCTGGCATAGCCAGTGTCACGGTCTTAGCGTAACAATCAAGAATAGCATAATGGGGCAACAACCAGTCCATGCCCAAGATAACATCAAAATCTACCATGCTAAGTATAATAAATCATCCCTGGTCTCAAAACCACTAAGAGAAATCAAACACGACCGATATACGCGGTCCACAACTAGAGAGTCTCCCACAGGGATAGATACATAGACATGGGAACTCAACGAATCCAGAGATATCCCCATATGTGGATCAAAATAAGAGGACACATATGAATACGTAGAGCCTAGATCAAATAATATTGATGCATCCTTATGGAAGATAGGGACAATACCTGTGATGACTGAGTCTGAAGCAACAGCCTCAGAACGGGCTGGAGGGGCATAGTATCTGTCCTCGCCTCCCCTTCTAGGGCGACCTCTACCTCCTCGAACCCCACCTCGAACTGGTGGAGGAGGTGGAGTGGCAGCTGGGGCTGGAAGAATAGATGGAGGACCCAGCGGAGCACGTGGAGGCTGATAAGACTGTGGAGGTGCACCCCTCCTGGCCCTAGGGAAATCTCTAATCAAGTGACGAGTGTCACCACATTCAAAACAACCCCTCAGAGGATGCTGCGGCTGAGACTGAATAGGAGCTGGCTTGCTGGGCTGGCCGAAAATAGCACCTCGAACCAGAGGCACACTGGATACTGGTGGTGCATAATAGAACTCCTGAGGTCTAGGAGGAGCTGGAATACTGGCTGCTGGAAGGGCTGAATGAACAGGGAGACCAACAAAGACCCTACCGTGACGTGATATTGGTCCACGAGCTCCTAAAAAATTGCCAGTCTCTCGAGACCTCTTGGCCTCCCTCTCCTCTCTTTCCCGAGCAAACATGCCCTCTACTCTCCTGGCAATATTCACTGCCTGCTGGTAAGTGATATCCATCTCCAACTCTTTGGCCATACTGGTCCGAGTACTAGGATGGAGTCCCTCAATGAAGAGGTGAACCCGCTCTCTGACTGTGGCAACCAAGGCTGGTGCATGCCGAGCTAACTCACTGAAATGGACTGCATACTCCGACACAGTCATAGTACCCTGGCGCAACTGCTCGAACTCTGCGTGCCAAGTATCCCTGAGGCTCTGAGGGACATACTCTCGCAAAAATATCTCTGAAAACTGAGTCCAAGTGAGTAAGGTTGCCTCGTCCGGACTACTCAGCTCATAGGCCCGCCACCAGTAATATGCCGCTACCCTCAGCTGGAAAGCGGTGAAAGAAATCCCACTGGTCTCCACAATTCCCATAGTGCCGGAGAATACGATGACACTCCTCAAGAAATCCCAGATCGTCATCTGAAGCTAGTCCGCTAAAAGTAGGTGGGTGGTACTTCTTGTACCTCTCGAGTTTGAGCTGCTCGGCCTCAGAAGCCGCTGCCCTAGCATCATGCTGAATTGGAGATTCTATGGGCATAGGAATATACTCTGGGGCCTAACCAATTTGGCCCCTCTTCTCAGAAGTGCGAGGTACAGGAGTCTGTGCCCCTCCCCCGACCTGAGATGTAGCAGGAGCTATCGGAAATAGTCCAGCCTGTGCAAGAGTACTGAACATGCTCATGAATTGAGAGAAGGTCTCCTGCAAGGCTAGAGAACCAATAGGGACCTCCTGTGTCGGCTCTCCAGTTGGGGCTGCCATAGGCTCCTCTGTCGCTACTCTCGTCGCTGCTCAGGCTGCACCGAGCGGTCGTCCTCTAGCGTGGCCCCGACACCGGCCTATGGCGGCTCTGGCAGGGGGTTCGGGTGCCTGGTCGTCGGTCCTCCCAGTACGGGTCCTCACCATCTGTAGGAAAGAATATAATAAAATTTTCGAAATTTTTTTTTTTTTATGTCAATAACTCGCACGAAAAGGAAATCAAAGAAATATGATTGTTCTTAACAGTTACATAGCCTCCCGAAGATAGACACGGACGTATCCGCACCAATCCGTGAAACTCTAATAAATCGGCTTGTGACTTGTGACTCCTATGAACCTAGACGCTCTGATACCAGTTTGACACGACCCGATTTACCCTCCGAAAGGCATCGTAATGGCACCTAGTCTCTACGACTAGGTGAATATACAATGAAACATCGTCACTTGGCGCGTACAAAAAAAAAACTTTTCCCAAAACCCGGAAGATCACTTTAGTCACAAGCTCTATCTCAAAATATCTCTATACAACGAGAGGGAATTTACATGAAAAAAAAAAAGAAATCTATCTAAATCAGGAGTGGAAGGTTACTCGAAGGGCTCTGCGGACACGACAGAATTACCTTTCGGTCTCCTAGAAGCTGCTGCTCGGACCCCTAGCCACGAAACTGAGCGCTGGTACCTGGATCTGCACACGAAAAACATGTGCAGGAAAGGGCATGAGTACATCACAAATTGGTACCCAGTAAGTGCCAAGCCTAACCCCAGTCGAGTAGTGACGAGGTCAGGTTAAGGCTCTACCGAATTTTTATAGTAAAACAGTATTAAAAATGTGAACACAGAGATATAACAAGCTAAGGCAAATCAGTAGGAACAATGAGCTAAAAGAAATAATAACCGGGAGCCTTCGGCTCAGCACAGCATATATCACAGTAACAAGTATGCAATGCAGTACAGGGGGAAAGCTCCCAGAATCTCGTCCGTAGTTTCAATTTAAATATGTTGTGCAGTACAGGGGGAAAGCTCCCGGAATCTCGTCTGTAGTCCCAATTTAAATATAAAATGCAGTACAGGGGGAAAGCTCCCGGAATCTCATCTGTAGTCCCAATTTAAATATGCAATGCAGTATAAATACCAAATACAATTTTTATTTAAAATAGTTCAGGAAAAAATCACAGGCAAAAATATGGATAAAACTACCTAAACATGGTATACATAGTAATAACTAGGGAAAATTCAAGTAAAACAGGTAGGCATGCTATTTCCTAATCTAAACTACGTAGTCGATACATGAATCAGTGAAATAGGAGTGAAATGATTTAAGTCATGGAGGGAAAAATGGAGTTTTAGCAACAATGGCCCGTGTACGTACTCGTCACCTCACNTGCAGTACAGGGGGAAAGCTCCCGGAATCTCGTCTGTAGTCCCAATTTAAATATAAAATGCAGTACAGGGGGAAAGCTCCCGGAATCTCATCTGTAGTCCCAATTTAAATATGCAATGCAGTATAAATACCAAATACAATTTTTATTTAAAATAGTTCAGGAAAAAATCACAGGCAAAAATATGGATAAAACTACCTAAACATGGTATACATAGTAATAACTAGGGAAAATTCAAGTAAAACAGGTAGGCATGCTATTTCCTAAGCTAAACTACATAGTCGATACGCGAATCAGTGAAATAGGAGTGAAATGATTTAAGTCATGGAGGGAAGAATGGAGTTTTAGCAACAATGGCCCGTGTACGTACTTGTCACCTCACACACACGGCGCCCAAACCACATAAAACAGTATTAAAATAGCCTAAGGGAAGTCCCCAACACAGAGTTAGGCAAGCCACTTACCTCGACTGTGCTACTCAACTCAAAGCCACGCTCTTGCCACGAGTGTCCGACTCCGAATGGCCCAAATCTATTCAATTCGATTGCATAATGTAAATATCACTTTAAGGAATCAAAATAGCTAATAAGTTCGAGGCTAATACGCGAAATTAGGAAAATCGCCCAAAAAGTCCCCCGGGCCCACATATCGGAATCGAGTGAAAGTTACAAATTTAGAACACTCATTCACTCACGAACTCACTCGAACAAGAATCATCGAAAACCAACGACAAAATCCTATTAAATTCTCGAATTTCCTAATTAGGGAAATTTCTTCCCATTTGCATGATTTTTCACCTAAATCTCTTGATTGCATGGAATAAAACGCTATAGATTAATGATATACAAAGGAAATAGGGTTAGGAATTGTTACCTATGAAGATTTTCTTCAAAACTCATTCTAAATCGCCTACACCCGATCTCCAAATGATTTTTAGAAGTTATGAAATTCAAGCCCTCGAATTTGATATAAACTGCCCAGCGATTTCCGCACCTGCACCTCTTGGACCGCACCTGCGGAAAATCCATCGCAGGTGCAAAAACCCACTAAAAGGCCTGGGACCGCACCTGCGGTCAATTGGCCGCATCTGCGGCTCCGCACCTGCGGAACCACAACCGCACCTGCGAGAACTGGTTGACTTGACCAAGCCCGTACCTGCGAGCCCCTCTTCTGCACCTGTGTGTCCGCACATGCGGAAAATCCATCGCAGGTGCGAGACACCAGAACCAGCAATGGTTCAGCTGTTTTCCAAGAACCAAAATCACCCGTTGAGCATCCAAAACATCCCCGAGGCCCCCGGGACCTCAACAAAACTTACCAACCAGTCCTAATACCTTATCCAAACTTAGTCGAGCCTCCAAAACACATCACATAACACCAAAATCACCAATTATACATGGATTCAAGCCTAAGAACTTATGAAATTTCTAAATTCTACAACCGATGCCGAAACACATCATAACTAGTTCGAATTACCTCAAATTTTACACACAGGTCACAAATGACACAACGGACCTACAGCCACTCTTGGAATTTTATTCCGAACCTGATATCAAAATTTCACATATCGGCCGAAATCGCCGAAATTCTAACTTTCGCCAATTCAAGCCTAAATCTACTAAGACCTCGAAAGAACATTCTGGACATGCTCCTAACTCCGAAATCACCCAACGGAGCTAAAGGAGTCGACGAAATCCCATTCCGGACCCGTCTTCCCATAGTTCCAACTACAGTCCAATTTCTAAAGCCTAAACTCACATATATAAGGACTATGTGTCTAAAAACTATCCGAATTTCACCACTCAACGTTCCAACAAATCCCACAAGCATAAATAGACATGGGGAAAGAAGTTATTAGGGAATCGGGGCACTAAATCTCAAAACGACCTACCGGCCCATTACAGGGGCATGGTACGGTTCCCTTTACTACGAATAGAAGGTTGTGTGTTGGCCCAAGAAATTGAATTGTTTTGTAGATTAACAAAGGAACTCAGAAATGAACCAGGTCCATCACTGGAAGACATAGACACAAGCAGAGTCAAAGTCACGTGAGGTGCACATGTAGGAGATAAACGAAATCTGGTAAAACAAAAATATATCCTGATCGAAAAGATTGTAAAAACAATAAGGAGAAGGGCTCCTTATTCAGTAAGAACAGAATCAAAGATAAGGAAGGATTTGAGGAGTTGAGATTAACTAAAACTCTTCCACCAAGGAAGAGTAGAATTAGAACTCTATTTAATTCCTTATCTACTAATCCTATATATTGCAGATTGTTTTTATTGTACATGTACACACAAAAGAAGAAGTTAAGCAAGAATTGAGAGCAAAATTAGCAAGGCAATTTTGCAAGCAGTTCGTGTGAAATAGCTAGAGCAAAATTAGTTAACTTGGAGTTTGTCCCAAATAGCTAGAGGCTAGTTTGCTATAAGGGATTAGAGGTAATCCTAGGTTTACAAGAGAGTTTTTGTAGATAATTTTTTGGCTCACTGATTTAGTGAAGAGTTTTGGAAAAATCCTACTGGAAAGTAGGTCGTGGTTTTTCACCTTTTGAGCCAAGTGTTTTCAACGTAAAAATCTCTGTGTTCTTTATTTTTTGTATTTATTATTCTGTAAACAGTGGGAGTTGGAACACATAGAAGAACCGGGTCCTTCTATAACAAGTGCACGCAAAAATCAGACACCACACAAATCACCCCTCCCCCCTCTTGTGTGGTATTGGCATAGTAAACATCAATTGGTGTCAGAGCGGGTTATACTTGAAGAGGCTAACACCTTAGGAGAAGATCAAGATGAGTGCACCACCTGGGACCTGGGAAGGACAATCAACTGCTAGGCCTCCACTCTTCAATGGCCAGTACTATTCCTGGTGGAAGAACAGGATGAGAGACCACATAATCGGAGAAGACTACCAGCTATGGGACATTGTTACTGATTGTCCTTTGGCCACTATGAAGAAGAATGCTGAAGGAGTAGATGTGCCAAAGACAAGAGATGATTGCACTGTTGAAGATTTGAGAAAGATGGAGAAGAATGCTAAGGCCAAGAAGTGGCTTGTGTGTGGACTTGGTCCAGGCGAGTGCAGTAGAATTCAAAGTTGTACCACTGCTAAAGAAATTTGGGACACTTTGCAGGTGGCTCATGAAGGAACGGCTCAAGTGAAGAGGTCTAGAGGTACTCTACTATATTCTCAGTATGAGAATTTCTCTATGAAGGAAGGAGAGACCATTTAAGAGATGTATAAAAGGCTCACCACACTGACTAATGAACTAAAGTCTCTTGGAAGAACTCTTCTTGAATAAGACAAAGTTGAAAAGATTCTGACAAGGGTTCTACCAGTTTCCTGGGAAAGCAAGAACACTGCAATTCAGGAATCTAAGAACATTGCAACTCTTAAACTGGATGAATTGATTGGAAATCTCAATGCCTATGAACTTATAAGGCAGACCATGAAGATGGACGCGCCCAAGAAGGAAAGGATTTTGACACTTAGAATCACTAAAAGAGTTGATCTGGAGGAAGATGAAATGTCTATGATCACCAAGGATTTCAAGAAATATCTTATGAGAGGAAAAGATTCCTCAAGATGTGGAAACTACAACAAGACAAGGGTACTTGGAAAAATGACTAATGAGGGTTGCTACAAGTGTGGGAAGACTAATCATCACATCAAGAACTGCCCTCAATGGGAAATTGAATGGAAGAAGGAAAGATTTGAACGAAGGAACCGGAAATAGGTTCATCCCAAGAAGAAAGGATCAACAAAGGCTATGGTTGCTGCTTGGGAAGAAAGTTCAGATGAGGAATCAGATGATGAAGATAGAGATGAACAAGCACTTATGGCAATTGGCGAATCAGATGAGGAATCTCATGAGGAATCTGAGGTAAGTATAATTCATCTCAAAGACAAGATTAAGTTTTTGTCTAAAGAAAAACTCTCTAAATTGCTACTAGATTTTATTGATGAATCTGAGGTAAAAAATAAGGAAAAGGAACAGTTGTCTAAGGATTGGGTAACTTTAAAGGAAAAGTGTAAGAACCTAGAACTCAGAGTGAGTGAGACTTTGAGTGAAAATACTGCTCTGAAGAACCAGGTTCATACATTTGAAGCTAATGTCCTAGAGCTAAAATCTGAAAACCTAAAAATGAAACTAGGAACCAGTAAGTAGATAGCTGATTGCTCACAACTCACCTTAGAAGAAAATCTAGGTAAGCTAAAAGATGAACTATATAGGAAGGATGAACAGGTAAGAGTGTTGAAGGAAGAACTAGGCAAGGTGAAGCATGAACTAGATAGAACTTGTAAATGGAACAGATCCTCCGATGCTTTGACATGGCTACAGGAAAATCATAGTAGCAATAGAAGAGGGTTTCCCATTGGGAATCAGCTGCCTAAGTCGGATCCTAAAAGCAAGTACCTCACTCTTCCTGAGAACAAAATTTTCACCCACTATGGTAAGACTGGTCACTATAAAAGTGAATGTAATGCAAAAGAAAATGCCAGTCAAAAGAACAAAAGTTTTGTTCAAAGGAAGAGTTTGTTACCAATTTGGACTAAAAGGAATTTAATTCATACTTTTGCTTATAGAAAGGGACCCAAAATAGTTTGGGTTCCTAAGACTAATCCCTGATTTCTTTTTGTAGGTTCAAGTGAAGGGGAGCAGCCAAATATGGTACATGGATAGTGGATGCTCAAAGCACATGACTGGCAACAAGGACCAGTTTCTTTCACTTGAGGACCTCAAAGGAGGAAATGTCTCCTTTGGAAATGGAAAGAAAGGTGAAATCATTGGGGTTGGTAAGGTAGGTAATAATGACACTCATTCCATTGAGAATGTCTATTTGATAGACGGCTTGAAATATAGCCTAATTAGTGTGTCACAGTTGTGTGATAGAGGTAACTTAGTAGCATTCACCTCTACAAAATGTTTTGTGATAAATCTTACCACTGACAAGACTGTTTTGCAGGGGAAAAGAGTGAACAATATATACATTATAGATCAGTCCACACTTTCAGAAAATGAACTAACCTGCTTGAGTGTGCTGGACAGTGATCCCCTCCTTTGGCATAAGAGGCTTGGACATGCAAGTCTAAGTCAACTCAACAAATTAGTCTCCAAGGACTTAGTGATAGGACTGCCTAACATTAAGTTCAAGGACGACAAATTTTGTGAGGCTTGTGCAAGGGGGAAGCAGGTAAGATCCTCTTTTAAAAGAAAGAAAGTGGTAAATACCACCAGAACGATGGAACTGGTCCATATGGATCTTTGTGGTCCAATGAGAACATTAAGAAAAAGTGGTAAGAGATATGTGATGGGGTGCTTGTTTATGATTATTCTAGATTTACCTGGACACTGTTTCTAACATCTAAAGATGAAGCATTTGACATGTTCACTTCTTTTGTTAGAAAAATTCATAAACAATTAGGAAATCAACTTGCATCAATTCGGTCTGATCATGGCACTGAATTTGAAAATGCTAAGTTTGCTGAATTTTGTGATGTGCATGGTATAGATCATAATTTTTCTGCTCCTATAACTCCACAACAAAATAGAGTATTTGAAAGAAATAATAGGACACTTGAAGATATGGCTAGGACTGTGCTTCTTTCTAGTAAATTACCCCATAGTTTCTGGTCAAAAGCTGTTAATACTGCTTGCTACATCATAAATAGGTGCATGACAAGATCCCTTATAGAGAAGACTTCCTATGAGTTACTTAAAGAGAGAAAGCCAAATATATCCCACCTTAGGGCATTTGGTTGCAAGTGCTTTGTGCACAATAATGGTAAAGACTCCCTAGGTAAGTTTGATCCCAGAAGTGATGAGGAAGTTTTCTTGGGATATTCTTCACATAGTAAAGCTTATAAAGTTTACAACAAAAGAACTATGTGTGTTGAAGAAAGTGTTCATGTAGTTTTTAATGAAACTAACATTCTTCTGAGAGACAGGAACAAGATGATGAACCAATTGGGCTAGCTAGAAAATCGCATGAGATCACAGCCTAGACTGAAGCAACACTGGAAGAAGGAACAGGTGATGGAACAGGTTCATCCATCCCGGGAAACATGACAGGGGGAATAGAACAAAATTATTCCAAACTTTGTTGGAATTTGTGCCTGAACCTGTTCCACAACAACAAAGCATTGAAGGAACATCACGAAGTAACCAGTTGGTTGTGAAACCTTACAGATATCAAAATTCTCACCCTATTGAGAACATTATCACTGATCCAACCTCTGGAATCAAAACCAGATCATCTTTAAATACTCTTTGTGCTTTTGATGTTTTCTTATCTCTTATTAAACCTAAAAATGTTGATGATGCTTTGCAGGATGCAGACTGGGTAAATGTAATGCAAGATGAACTCAACCAATTTTAAAGAAGTCAAGTTTGGTATCTGGTACCAAGACCCTTGGATAAATCAGTAATTGGCACTAATTGGGTGTTCAGAAATAAACTTGATGAAGATAGAACAGTTACTAGGAACAAGACAAGATTGGTGGTTCAAGGATATAGTCAGGAGGAAGGCATAGACTATGATGAAACTTTTGCTCCAGTGGCAAGGCTGGAAGCAATAAGAATCGTCATAACCTTTGCTGCTTATATGGAATTCACCCTTCACCATATGGATGTCAAGAGTGCCTTCCTAAATGGATATCTAAAGGAAGAAGTGTTTGTCAAGCAACCTCTAGGTTTTAAAACAAGGAGAATCCTGATCATGTGTACAAGTTTGACAAGGCATTGTATGGACTCAAGCAAGCTCCTAGAGCATGGTATGAAAGATTATCAAAATTCTTGCTTGAGCATGACTACAAGAGAGGTAAAATAGACAATACTCTATTCTTGAAAGAAAAAGGTAAAGATATCTTGGTAGTTCAGATATATGTAGATGACATAATCTTTGGATCAACTACTGATAAGCTAAGTAAAGAATTTGCTAAACTAATGGGAGTGAATTTGAAATGAGCATTGATGGGTGAGCTTAATTTCTTTTTAGGCTTACAAATTAAACAAAATTCAAATAGAACTATGATCCATCAGCAAAAGTATGTAAAAGAGTTGCTTAAAAGGTTTAAAATGGAAGAGTAAAAGAGTTGCTTAAAAGGTTTAAAATGGAAGAGTCCAAATAAATCGACTCTCCTATTGCAACAGCCATAAAATTGGATACAGATGATCAAAATTTGTATAGGGGAATGATTGGTTCTTTGTTGTATCTCACTGCTAGTAGACCTAACATTATTCTCAGTGTAGGACTTTGTGCAAGATTTTAGGCTAATCCAAAGGAATACCACTTAACTGCTATAAATAGAATCTTGAGATACCTAAAAGGCACTAATGATCTCTGTCTTTGGTATCCAAACGGTAGTAACTTTAACCTTGTGGGATATGTTGATGCTGATTATACAGGTTTTCTAGTGGATAGAAAGAGCATCTCAAGTATGGCACACTTTCTAGGCTCATGCCTCGTGTCTTGGGCCACTAAAAAGCAGAATTATATGGCTCTATCTACTGCTGAGGTTGAGTGTGTGTCTGCAAACTCATGTTGTGCTCAACTATTATGGATTAAGCAGTAATTGATAGATTTTGGAATCGATGTTGGATGTATCCCTATATTTTGTGATAACATGAGTGCTATCAGTATGACAAAGAACCTCGTTCATCATAGAATAAAAAAGCACATAGATGTTAGACATCATTTTTTAAAAGGACAATTATGAGAAGGGATTGATCACCATAGATTTCGATGCCACTGATAAACAGATTGCTGACATATTTACAAAAGCATTGAGTAGAGAGCATTTTGAAAAGAACAGTTTAGAGTTAGGTATAATTAAGATCACCTAATTGAACCAGTTCAGAGTGTACATGGAAAAAAATGGCTAGAAAATTTGAAACTTGTGTAAATAATCAGATTAACTGTTACTCAGTCTCATGCTTTAGATAGCATACTCTTTTGCCATGTTTTGATATGACTCACTAGTTACTAATGAAATTTTCTCTATTGTTGAAAATTTAGGCTTGATCAAGAGGATTCTTAAGCGATGAACCTGGTTCATCAGTGATGGTTCATCTGAAAGGCGAGGTATGTGTTCTCCACTCTACACATCTTGAAATATTAATAATTAAATCATGAGCAGAACTCTACCCAAACTCAAAATCTTTTCAAAGTCTATCCTATAACAATTTGAACAAGTTCTGTCTAAACTAAGAATCTCCACCGTATTAAAACACCTAGATCCTAGGGGAGCTGTAACCGTCATTCTAAACTGACCAAATACAGAAGTGATTAGACCTAAAATTGACCCAAAATATTTTCGTTGTGTATTAATTAAACTTCCTTTTTAAATCCCCCATCATCACTTATCCCTTATCAATTCTACAACTGTCGAACCCATTTCATCTCTCTTTACCGTCAACCTCAATCCAGATTCTTTCTTCCTTCATCAACCAAAATTCAAAATGTCTAACCCCTGGAACAATCCTGGCACTCCACCACCCCCCTCCCCCCCCCNCCACCCATCCCCAACCCAGTCCTAACCCCGAACCCAGAAAAAGGAGATTTAGATGCTTGCTAGAAAGACAGTGACCAGCGGCTCTTTAGCAAGAAAATTAAATGCCAAGCTTCAATCAAGTCAGGCTCAAGAATCACAAAATTCGAGCGATTCTTTTAAATCAGCGACTGAGGGGGAAGCAACAGGATCTTTTGATTCTGAACAGGTACCTTCTGTACCAAGAACTACTTCTGAGGTTGATTCTGAGACTGTTGAGAACTTAGACACTAGGTTCATCTTGGTTGGGTCTGTGATAGATGTGGAATTACCGAAGACAAGAAGGAGTGGTGGTAAAAATAAAACTGAAAAAGAAAAAAAAAGAGGGAGTACGGAGTGAAGTGAGGGGAAAAGGGCAAGAATCTGTTAAAATGGCTATTTGTGAAGCTGAGCCAGAAAAAGTGGATGACGGTAGCAAGAACTTAGGGGGAAGTGAATCACGAGAAGCCGCTGAAGGGCTAGTCAATCTGGGAAAGCAAGCAGATGAACCTGGTTCATCCACTGACGAAACCTTGGCGGGTTTGTTGAAAAAGTTAGGTGATAGTTACAATCCAAAGAAGAAAAGAACTCCTAAAGCTCAAATTTCTGGGACACCAAGAGCAAATAAGAAAAGAAAAGTTTCTCCTTCTAAGAGTTCTGATATTCCTCTTCCAAGTGGAAGAACTAAAAGGGGAAAGCTAAAGCAAAGTGAGGAGGAGTTGCAGAGAGATTTAGAGGAGAGTAAGAAGGAGAAGCTGGAGAAAGGAAAAGAAAAGGTAGTTGAGCCTGTGGTGGTTGTTGAAGTTGATGAGATGGACCTGGTCCACCAAAGTAAAAAGGTGGCAGAGGTAGAGGTTCAGACCCCTAAGCCCAAGAAAGCCAAGACTTCCTTAAAGAAGTCTTCATTTGTTTCTAAGTCTGTTGAACTCTCGACCATGGCCAAGAGAATCGGGTCTGCAGTGAAACCCAAGAAAGTGCGAATTCCTGAAGAAGATGATTGGAGTGATGAAGAGGCGGTTGAATATGATGGTGAGAAGGATAAGTTGACAAAGTTTGGAAAACGTACAATTATGAAGGGACGGTTGTTGAGAGACCTGGAAGAAGAAAGAACGTATCTATTGTCGGAGAAGCTTGAGAGGCAGGGCTGGAAGGACATGGTCCTTCAGTTGGATGGGAGACTGGCCAGATCTGAAATAGTGGAATTCATGGAAAACGCTGAGATTAAAGATGGCAGAGTCACCAGCCTGGTGAAAGAGGGCCAAATTTATTTCGATGCCAAAGAATTGGGTGAAATCCTTGGCATTCCCTCTGAAGGCTATGATGACTACAGAAGGAAAAGATGGCCAAGTCTAGATGCTCTTCTAACCGCCCTGGTGATCACAAGGAAGTTCTGTGACAATGAGGAAGAAAGTGAGCCCAAGGAAGTCTATATGAGTGAAATGAAGCCCCCAAACAAGGTGATCTTTGAATTTATCAACAAGTGTGTGTTGCCACGGCAGGGCAGGAGGCACATTGCTAATTACATGGATTTGGTTTTGATGGAGTGCCTGGACAGTGGGAGGCAGATAAACTGGCCTTGGTTTATAATTCAGATCTTGGACAGAGTTTTCAATGGCTCCAAAGCCCACGCCATTCCATATGGCTTCATTCTCACTTCTGTACTTGCTCATTACAAGGTGCCACTGAAGAAGGCGGAGATGGCCACAAGCAAGGACCACTTTGGAATAAACACTCTTCTGGCTTGTGATTATGAGGTAAATGTCATCCCCAATGAACCTGGTTCATCGAAGAGGACACCTGTAAACATCAAAGTAAAAGCTCTAGTACAGGAGAGTGGGGCGAAGGATGCTGAAATAGCAAGGCTAAAAAACCATTTGGCAGAGGTTGAATCTGAGAGGGATGCTCTCAGAGTTGAGCTTACTAAGGAGAGGGAGAAGGATGAGGGAATTCTTTGAGATATGGTAACTCTTCTCCAATCCAAAACCCAAGCCTCCAACCCTTCCAAGCCTTAGTTGCCTAGCCTGCCTAGAACATCAGTGACCCAGACTCTAGACTTTTTCTTGTTTTTGCTCATGTTTTTTTAACTGGTTTTATTTCATTTGTGGATTGTGGATGAACTGTACTGTCTATCAATGAAATCTGCTGCTTTTGCTCTTATTCTTGTTTCTATTTCTTTGATAGTTTGAATTATTAGTTGATTATTGATGATTAATCCATGATTGCATTTGCAGTTGCCCAAGTGGCCATGAGTAATTCTTAAATGTTTGGGATTCACATTATTTTTGCAACTATTCGATGATGCCAAAAGGGGGAAGAATGGTTGTGCTGCTGAACATGTGATATTTATAACCTAATATCCCTGGTTCTTTTGTGATAAAGGCTTAATACTCTAATATGTGTCAATGTTGGACTAAGTTGGATACAGGCCTAAGCTTATGGACACACAAAGTTTGTCATCATCAAAAAGGGGGAATTTGTTGGCCCAAAAAATTGAATAGTTTTGAAGATTGACAAAGGAACTCAGAAATGAACCAGGTCCATCACTGGAAGACATAGACATAAGCAGAGTCAAAGGCACGTGAGGTGCACATCCAGGAGATAAACAAAATCTAGCAAAATAAAGGTATCTCCTGATCGAAAAGATTGCAAAAACAATAAGGAGAAGGACTCTTTATGGAGAAGGACTCTTTATTCAGTAAGAACAGAATCAAAGATAAGAAAGGATTTGAGCAGTTGAGATTAACTAGAACTCTTCCACCAAGGAAGAGTAGCATTAGAACTCTAGTTGATTCCTTATCTACTAATCCTATATATTGCATATTGTTCTTATTGTACATGTACGCACAAAATCAGAAGTTAAGCAAGAATTGAGAGAAAAATTAGCAAGGCAATTTTGCAAGCAGTTCGTGTGAAATTTGAGTGTGCGAATCTGAAGCTACTTGAACCAGCTAGAAGAACAAGTTCCAACGGTTGTCTTTTAGTCTAGTTTATTTGTAGTAGGTGATTTTAACTTGTACCTTTTCAGCTTTATCTAGAAGCATCTGTAATAGGTACCGTGTATTTCAAGTTATAGTTAACTTGGAGTTTGTCGCAAATAGCTAGTGGCTAGTTTGCTACAAGGGATTAGAGGTAATCCTAAGTTTACAAAAGAGTTTTTGTAAATGTTGTTTTGGCTCACTGATTTAGTAAAGAGTTTTGAAAAAATCCTACTGAGAAGTAGGTCATGGTTTTTCACCTTTTGAGCCAGGTGTTTTTCACGTAAAAATCTCTGTGTTCTTTATTTTCTGTATTTTTTACTCCGTAAATAGTAGGAGTTGGAACACATAGAAGAACACAGGTCCTTCTATAACAAGTGCACGCGAAAATCAGACACCACACAAACCACTCCCTCCCCCTCCTCTTATGTGGTATTGGCGTAGTAAACATCATTGTGACTTTTAAGAACAATAAGAAAAACTTTCTTCCAAGTAAGATATTTGATGTATGTAAATTTATTAGGGACAAAACCTTTGATATTAGAAACTATTGGAGGGGGGATGGGAAGACCAAGTGAAGATTGAGCCATGGTTGTTTGGGTGGTGGATGAGGAAATTTGATATGGATCTTTATAGCCCTTGATACCAAGATGAGATTAAGCGTATGATGACCACCTGAACTGCTAAGGCCACATAACCATGTATTTATATATACGAGAGTACAAGTTGTACAAGGAGTCTACAAGATAACTACATAAATGTACAATTACAATTAATGTAAAAGTTATCTCTATCAGCATGGATTGGTAACTTGAAAGAAGAGGGAACACATAACCAATATATAGGAACTGGTCACTCTATATTAATTATGTAAAAAGTTTATAATGTCACCGGAGGTATTAAAATTTTCAAGATCAGGTTGAATGATAATTGAGTGATAAATTAAGGTGACAATATATCTATACTAATAATGATTAATAATAAAGAGCATATGAGAAATGCATGTCATCTAGTTGGCACAGGTTGAAGAGGGGAATTGGATAGGAGGAATGCCACTCTAGAAAGAGGACTCTCTTCCTTTGTGTCCACTTTTCTCCCCATTTTAGAATGTCTAATCTTAGTTGTGTACATTAGATATTCAAATAGCACCACTTCCTTTCCTTTTGCATTGTTTGGTCAAAAGGAAAATCAATGAGATTGTTTTCCTTTCCTTTTGCATTACATGTACGATTGGACGACCTTTTAAATTGGCAAAAGTGCCCCAATCCCTGTGGCTCGGGAAGAAGGGAGAAAAAGAACATCTCAAAGAGTGGCTCCAACTTTATCCATCGATTTCTTTTTTAAGCCAATCTTGAAATTTTTGTTTTATATGTGAAGTATGGTTTGAAGATGAAAATGCGTTTGGACATACGTTTTTAAAATATATTTCCCAAATTTATTTTGAAAAAACATGTGTATTATTATGAGGAATTGGCCCAAAACCAGCTATTGGGATTTGAGATTTTGCCAAAATTTATGGCCAAATATGTGTTTGCCAAATAAAATCCAAATATTTCAGAAAAAACAAATGTGAAATTAATCTTTTAATGATCAATTTTGCCTACATCTAGTTTTAATTAAGCTGTGGCATCATGCATTCTTCCGTCCAAATTACTTAAATTCGATGTCAATTATGATCCTTTAATATATATATATATATATATATATATATATATATATATATATATATATATATATATATATATATATATATATATATATATACTCTTCAATTAATTTATTATTTAATCATGACAACTTCATATAATATAATGTAAATACTGATAATTAGTTCTTCCCATCCTTTTGAATACATCGTCGGTATGAGGCTGAATTAGATTCATTCTAAATGATATAAATACACACGAGATTTTAATATGGATGCAAGCTAGGGCCTAAGGCCTAAATACACAAAATGACGAAAAACTTTTAGTCTAAACGAAAAATTATGAAAATACCAAAAAGAGAAATCATTTTTCAAGTAGAAAACAAAAGAACCTGGAAAGCTCCAATGACAAAAGTAGGAAGAAATCCAATTAATCCACGACAAATAACCAAAAAGACAATTCAAATAAGCTTCAGTAGGGCAAGACATTACTAATCATTGTCAAAAAATCACTTATTTGGAATAATATTTAATTATGATTAATGACCAAAACCAAAGAGTGACAAGCCGCCGCAATCTCTTGGCTGATTAAACCAAGAGGATTGTCTTAATCATGGCTCCACATATAGAGAAAAATAACTTGAAACCATATGAGATATTTTTTACCCTTAATCCATAACCAATGAACAATGCAGAATGATCAAGAAAACATAACAGGCATCTTTTTTGCCTCAAAGTTTAGTAATCAATTTTGCTAAACTAGATCTTAAACCTAGGAAGAGGGAATGTAGGTTAATGTAAAAGGGGATCGAATGTACACTGGACGAGGACTATGATCTCAGTATTCATGAATAGGACCTAACCAAACCGAAATTACAAAAGGATCTGGACTTGAATAGGCCACCAAAAAGAAACCTGGTCGGAGATTCTTGTGGCACCTGGTTTAACTCTTCAACATTGCCTTTCACTCTAAGTATTGTCTGTCCAATTGTTTGACGAACAGATTCTATGATCTTAGCATCAACAGGATACCCTGAGGAATCGCGAACATAGAATATATTTACAGCTTTTCCTGCTCTAGTTGTCACTTCTGCTCTGCTGACAGTGAGGCTATTCTCGCGGAAGATCCTAGTAACATCAGATAGTAGTCCTACTCTGTCCGTGGTACATAGTTCTAGCTTCAATCCCTTGAAAAACAAACACAAGAAGAAAATCATACTCCGTCAAAATTGAATCCAAAGCCTATAAGACAAGAAAATGACATTATAGAACTCCAATATCTTGTCCAACAGAATATTTCCAAAACTATCTCACATAATTGAGGCAATAAATTAAATTGTAACAAAAGATAATAGACACATAGATTGGCAGAAGTATGTATTAGACAAAGCTAATATCAGTGCATTCAAGAACCAATATCAACTTCCAATTCTGCACTCTTGTCTAATTTCCCATTTTAAGTGCAATTTACAGATCCAGACTTATACATGAAGAAGCTAGCTAGAGATTATTAGTTGTCGAGTTGTGGACCTGAAATGATTTAAGAAAGTAAATCATTAGTGCTAACCTCAGATACTCTTCTTTCTATTGCTGCTTCAAGACATTGAATCACTCTTTGCCGCTCTGCATCTGATTTCACAGGGGATCCATCTACGTGTCTTATACAGTACTCCTTCAATGTAAACAGACTTCACCATATTAGTTAACAAATTTACAGAAAACTACATCCATTTTGAGCACATTAACAAACCACGAAAGAAGTTCCGAAATGAATAGGAAAATTGTAGTACCTGGTGAGCTTCTGGTCCTTCAGCATCAACATTGCCATGGAAAACCACATATTGCATATCTGTCAGTGTACAAATAGTATCAAAGAGAAGCTTCGGTCTATCTTTGCACTTGATTGTAACAACCGAGTAGTCCTTGTCTTGCCAATTAACAACATTCACATTAGGCCTTTCCTTATCATCCAATCCTTCACCAGCGGTACGTTCATAATCTCGGTCTGCAAACATTAGCTGGTGAAGCCTTCTCTCAGTATGAGAGACCCCATCGGATACTATTGTCTTAGCATCCCTTAATTTATTGCTACCTCTAAGTACATTGCACAAGAGTTGCTTCATCATAGACAACCTTTCCGGGTCATTAATTGCACCTCCATTTTCCTCGTCCGTTACTTGCATTATAGCTGCTGCTCGGGTGTTATGGGTCCACACCTCAGCATTTACCACATTACATTTGAGGTTGGTAAGGACAGCGCTCACCTCAGACAATAGCCCTGGTCTGTCACTTCCAATTAACTCAATTGAGGTGTGGTCCATTCCTGCAGTAACCCCAACCGATCTTCTCATAGATGACGCGAAACAAGAATCTGGACCAAGAGACTGAAAATGAAACCACAAAATTTCAGTTCCTTTCCCACATTAGTGCAAAAGAATAAGGTGCCAAATATTGTACACAGAATACAGCTCACCTTCATGATATAATCCAACATTGCCTCATCTGTAATCTTGTTCCCTTCTTGATTAGTCACATTGAAAACTGCCAAAAGAGTAACAACTTATAAAATTACCCCAATAAACAGTGGTAAATTCCTTTTTCTAAAACTGAAAAGGCACAATGCTAGATGGAATGAAAAAGGGAAGGTAAATTTTAATTACCATCCATGAACCATCCACCATCAGAGGAAATATAAGCCTTGGTAATAACAAGGTTAAGATCAGTTAAAACTTGTACCACCTCCAGAAGTATTCCATGTTTGTTAGCACTATCTACCTGCACCAGAGTACAAAAGATTCAGCAAAATTAGAAATATTCCCTTTATATTAGCAACTTAGAGCCTGAAACAAAGAACCTAAACTCAAAACATACCTGTATAATAGTGGCATTTTTGCAGGACTCATTGTCAATAACCACTCTGACATAAAGACAGTAAATATGGAGTAAATGCCAAAGTCTAAATAGTATTGACCAACATTAAAGTAACAGTCAGAGAATTAAAAATAGAAATAGTACCTAGGTGGATTCATTCTTCTGATGAATTTTTCATATTCATCATCCATGATGTTTTGAGAATAGCTAACTGTAGCTTCAGACAAATAGGAAATAAAAATAGAAAATTTCAGACAAAGAAAGCAAGGTAAAAAATAGAGAGAATCAGCATTACCAATCACAAAGAAGACACTGGAAACCAAGAGTGTAAAGCAAGTATAAGAAAAAGATGAAAATATGAGGGGGAAAAAAGAATAAAGCTGACCAATCATGAAAGAGTGGAAAGTGTAAAATAAACAAGATATACAAAAGAAGGCCAATTAAGAAGCCAAAACCAACACCAAAAAAGGTGCTTGTTGTGGGCTGTACCTATGTTTTGGGAGGTGGGTCTGACTCTGGTGGGGCTATGTGTGTGTGTGTGTGGAAACCATAGCCATCAAAGCCATTACAGTCAATAATTTTAACAGCTCAAAAAAACATACTGATATTGTGTGAAACAACAGCAAAAAAGACCATTCAAAAATCAGCAACGGACGCCACCAAACATTCAATAATGGAAAAACAAAAAACATAGCCCACAACAGACAACTAACAAATCTACCAAATCCCACAACCATAAAACACAGCCAAAAAAAAACAAGTACTCCATTAAACCACCAAAACCCAAAAAAATTATTAAACTTTACCACCAAAATTTTCAACAATAAAGAACAAGATGACACCACTTACCCAAAAACACTCATCTATTGCAATTAACAAGAAATCAACTCAGGTCACATTCCAACCCAATAAATCATTACTATGGAACAGAAAACAAGAAGAAGGAGCAGAAAGGGGAAGTACCCATTACAATTCTTGAGGATTCGTGAATTGGGTCACAAATATTTTCTTGATTCTCTCAACACAAAGAAGGCTTATGGACTTATGACACCTTCGCCCAACTATATGGTAACTGAATCTTGACCAGCAACCAGTATATATAATATAAAATACAAAACTAGTAAGTAGTATAAAAATTGATGTATTTGCCTTATATGCAACAGGCACCAAAAAAAAAAATTCCATAAAACAAACAGGCAGACCTTTTTCTTTCTACTTTTCTGTCTAATTCTATGCTTTTGTGCTGAAAATAAGAATATATACATAAAATAAGACATATGTGTATATATTAAGAAAATCTCAGAGTCCGTGGCTTGCTAATTTCAGTTTCTAAAACAAGAGGAACCAGAAGGGATGGTGGGGTATGGGCTGACTCGGCGTATTTTAGCATTTGGTTGGGGAAGTTAGGTGAGTTAGGGAATAAGGTAGAGCTAAAATGCGCTGGCTGGCAGTTTATTTTAAGGGAAAATATTCGATTTTATCAATTTTGCTCTTCGTTATAATCTTCTTGATTTATACTTTTCCATTAGCAAACTATTTAGTGTTTATCCTTACCATTAATGAATTCTTAGGGTGAAAAATGGATGAATTTCACGTATTCAAATTATTTGATTGAGATTTTTAAATTACTTTCAAGTTGAAACTCTATTAAAAGTATTTTGGTAACAGTGGGGTACTGAGACAAATGTAATGCTTTTCTCTTTATTTTATTTGATTAACAAAATATAAGAAATAAATTCATTATGTATAGAATATTAACATTACCTTTTAGATTGGGACCGCATAAAAACTTTCGAATACTAAAAGAGTACCTTTTTGAAGATAAAAATTAAAAATATAAATATATATATATATATATATATGAATTTATTAATCTTTTGAAACGAAATAGATGGCGTCAATTTTCAAGCACGTGTTGACCTAACGTAGAATTAAAAGTCACCAAAGTTTGTCGAAACAGAGTGGGCGGAGAAAAAGGACAGTAAATTAATATCCTTTTATAACCGTTGTCACTAAGATTTATATCTTAAGGTTTAACCAAAAAATCTATACCATAAACTACTAAAAATCAAGAGAAAAGGTCCGACTATGCCCTTAAATTATGTGAAATTGAGCAAATTTATCCTTCGTTAATATTTTGTCCTATAATTCTTGCTTCAAATATGCTTTTATTTTAAACGGTCAGTATTAGGACAAATTTGGTCTCACGCACATACTTTATGGACATATTTGACTCATTTCTAAAAAATTTATGTTATTGAGTTATCATGTTTGGTTCATGGTAATATAATTAAAATTTGTAATGATAAAACTCAACCATTTGTTGGAACACTTGTATCAATAAGTTCCTCCACTGCTTCATATTAAGGGTGGCAAACGGGCCGGGTTGACCCGTAATCGGACCGGTCCAGACCGATTAAAACCGGAACCGGACCGGCCCGGTTCATAGGGGGACGGGTAGGCTGGGTAGGGGGGTTAGAGGGGGTTGGTCCGTTTATAATTTTTCTACCGGTTACCCGGACCGGTCCAACCCGGTCAAAGTGAACAGTGCACTTACCGGTTAAACCGGCCCGGTTTAACGGCTAAATTTTTTTTTTGTTTTTTTGTTTTTTTTTTAAATATTATTAGACGTATTATGCATTTATGCTTAATGTTTTAGTTTGTTATTTCAATATTATTAGACGTATAAATACAAGTTTGAACTTTAATTTGAAGTATTAAATGTAAACTTTAATTTGCAAGTTTGAAGTTTTGAACTTGCAAATTATAAGTAAATTCTTAATGATATATTCAAATATAAGAATTTTAAAGTCTTTGTATCCTTTATTCAAACACTATTTTTATAAGTTTTTTTTTTGTTTATATTTTTACGATAGTTCTAACAAATACAAAAAAAATTGAAAAAAAAATTACTGTTAACCTGGCCCGGCCCGGCCCCGTTTACCCGTAACCCGTACGGTTTAATTTTTACCCGGATAAACCCGAACCCGTTAAACCCGTTAACCCTCAACCCGTAACCGGCCCGATTCGTAACCCGTACGGTTCACATTTTTCCCTACCCAGCCCGGCCCGGCCCACCCGATTAACACCTCTACTTCATATACCTCAAAATACCACTAAATAGCCAATCTTGATATCACAACAATAACAACTAATACAACACCATAAGCAACAAATGAATCAATTGCATCAATCAAATGTATTGAATCTCAACTGAATAGCAAAAAATATATATCTGATCCGCTCCATACAACAAAACATGATACACTTTACTTAGAAACAAAGAGTAGCATGGTTTAGAAACAAAGAAAAGCAAAAGTGTACAAAAATCTAAATCATTTGTTGAAAGAGAAAACCTCTCAAATTGATCGGTAACTGTATAGATTTCTCTTCCAAGAAAATAATTTATGTTTTTTTACATTTTGTGCTTCTCTTTGTTCGTATTTAAGATTTATATAACGAAAGCGATAGATTTGTGGTGGATTTTATCATTACAAACTTTCATTAACTTATCACGAACCATACAAGATAACTCAATAACATAGAAGCTTAAGAACTTTAATGGACCAAATATGCCCTCAAAGTATGCGTGTGGGATCAAATATACCTTCCATACGAGACCGCTTAATATAAGAGCACATTTGGAGCAAGAATTAAACGATAATAGCATGTTTGTGTCAAAGTATTAACGATGGACAAATCTTTTTAATTTCACATAGTTCAAGAGCATATTTGGACCATTTCTGTAAATTTATTATATAATTAACTAATTTATACACTTTTTATGTAATTTAACGAAATGTAAATCCTAAACCTATGTTAGTATATAATATTTACCGATAACTAATTTTTAAATGATATGATTGTGTTCCGTCACTGCTAAAATGGTAAACCCATTATTTATGTAAGTGTAGATTGATAAATTAGAAAACATAGAGATATGTAATGAACCTGCATAATCGGTTAAAATACTTTAAAATAAGGAACTTTTACTTATTTATATTAATTTTGAAACTTATTTATCCTTATTATTGATGTTTTAATTTACTTACATGTTCATATACAAATTATCAATTATATACTTATTAATTATAAATAATTATTCCTTAATTACAGACAATTAAATAGGCAATAATTGATACCCTCTCAATTTTTTTTATCTCCCCCACCCCCTACCCCCCGTCGTATGTAACGATCCGGCCGGTCGTTCCGAGAGTTATAGTCATGTTTCTCTCATTTCTGCTTCTTTATGTGTTGCTCAACTTTATCATGTTGGATCGGGTTAGTTGGTTCGGGTCCGGAGTGGTTTTGGAGTGGAATGAGACACTTAGTCTCTTATTTAGAGGTTTAAGTTGAAAAAAATGAAGTCAACGGGATGTTGACTTATGAGTAAACGATCACGGATTGGGATTTTTATGGTTCAGATAGCTCCGTTAGGTGATTTTGGACTTAGAAGCGTGTTCGGAATGCAATTTGGATGTCTGTGGTACGATTAGGCTTGAATTGGCGAAAAAGTTGGAAATTTGACGATTTCGGTTGGCAGTGAAAAATTTGATATCGAAGTCGGAGTGGAATTACAGAAGTTGGAATAGATTCATGGTGTCACATTGACTTGTGCAAAAATTTGGGGTCGTTCGGGCATTATTTGATTAATTTCAGCATCGTTTGCGAAATTTGGAAGTTTATAAGTTCTTAGGATTGAAATTCGAGGATAATTTGGTGTTGTGGTGTTATTTTGAGTGATTCGTAGGTTCGGCTAAGTTTGAATGATGTTATGGGATATGTTGATATGTTTGATCGAGGTCCCGAGGGACTTGGGTGAGTTTCGGGTGGTTATGGGATCATTAGTTGGCTTTGGAAGTTGGCAGATCTCTGGTCTCTGGTGTATGAAGTGCGAACCGCACAAAATTGGTGCCGACTGCGGAGGTATTATGCAGTCGCGGTGGGAATTACGCAGGTCGCGGAAGAAGGAATGCGATCGCGGTGGATTTTGTGCGGACCGCGGAAGATATGGCTCTGGGTCTGCGGCCGCGGCAGGAATTATGCAGACCGCGGTAAGGAGTGTGCAGCCGCGATGGAATTATGCGGACCGCGCAGTGAAGGTTCGGAGAGCACTATATAAGCGAGGTTTAGGGCATTATTTCATATTTTGGACCTAGGGAGCTTGGTTTGGGACGATTTTTTGTAGGTTTTTCAAGAAATCCTTCAGGGTAAGTGATTCTAACTTGGATTTGGTTAATATACATGAATATATCAATAATTTCTTCATTTTATTAGTACTTTGAGGTGGAAATTTGGGGAAAATTGTAGAAACTTCATAAAATGAATTTTTGGGATTTGAATGTCGATTCAAAGTCGGATTTGAGTGAAACTAGTATGGTTGGACTCGTGAGTGAATGGGTGTTCGTAATTTGTGACTTTTACCCGATTTCAAGTCATGGGCTCGGGGGTCGGGTTTGAGCCAATTTCGGGTTAGGGGTCTAATTTTATTGTTTTTCTTGTGGAATCCATTCCTTTGGCATAAATTGATGGTATTATGCTGGTTTTGAATAGATTCGGAGAATTTGGAGGCCGAGTCGAGAGGCAAGAGCATCGCAGGTTAGAGATTTGACCGGTTTGAGGTAAGTAACGATTGTAAATCTAGTCCTGAGGGTATGAAACCCCGAATTTCGTATCCTTTTACTATTTTGAGGTGACGCACATGCTAGGTGACATGCGTGTGGGCGTGAACCGTTGGGGATTGTAACTTGGTCCGTCCCGTAGCAACTGTAGAGTTGCGTATTTTGATGAAACTGTATAATATCTATGTGTTTTAGAAAGAATTCCTATAACTTGGGCTGAATGCCATGTTTGGCACTTGTGCCAGTACTGTTTGGACCCTCAGGGGCTTTTCTTACTATCCTCCCAATGTTTTCGATTTGAAATATATACTCAGTCATGATTATACATGTTTACTGCATAACTCAGTTTTATTAATCTGTTTCGATGCATATGAAAGTTGTTTGGGCTGAGTTCCATATTTTTACTGAAATGCTCGAGTGGCTTGAGAGGTTTATGACTGAGTGAGGCTGAGGGCCTGCTTTTGTGAGTATATTTATGGGATCGGGCTGCACGTCGCAGCATGTTTGATATAGGCTGAGGGCCTGAGTGATTTATGCCATGATTTGGCTTGATATAGCGCTTGGGCTGAAGGAGCCTCTCCGGAGTCTGTACACACCCCAAATGAGCACGAGTGCGAGTGCCGAGTGCTGAGTGGCTGGGAGGAATGAGTGATGGTGAGGTATGCACGAGGGGCTGTTACGAGTGAATGTGAGATATGGTAGAGGGGCTGTTTATGAGTAACTGTGAGGCTTGCCCAAGGGGCTGTATATGAGTGATGTTTTGCCCAAGGAGTTGTTTGTGATTTCATTATTTCACTCTCTTTTGCATTGAGCCTCTATTGAAACTGTGGAAAAATATCTATAAATGACTTTTCACCGACTAGAATTTAAACGAGATGATTTGACTCAAATACTGATTTGAAAGCATGTTGTATTTTACTGAGATTTCATGATGTGGAATTTATGTGTTTTACTACTTGTCACTACTACTCAATCTTTATTTATAGTTCTTACTTACTAAGTTGGCGTACTCACGTTACTCTCTGTACCTTTGTGTGCAGATCCAGGTGTTACTGGACGTACTAGCTAGCGTTGATTTCATCTGTCGCGTATCATTTGGAGTTAGCAAGGTAGCTGCATGGCGATCACATCTCTACTCTTCTCCCTCCTATCTCCCTATAGTTATTTTTAGTGGATTCTCGGACTGTATTAGTCTTGGTATTGTTAGACAGATATTGTAGACGCTCATGACTAGTGACACCCGATGTCGGGCCTCTATTTCCGTATGTTTATTTGTTTTGAAATTTCTTATGAAAGTTTTGTCGCTAAATAGCTTAAAAGTAAATATTTTTGAAAAGAAATATTGTGTTGTTTGGGTAGTGAGTCGGTTGGCCTAGTACCATGATAGGCGCCATCACGACCTGGAAGTTGGGTCGTGACACTCTCTCCCCCATCTCCCCC
>ML383958.1:0-34784 GCA_005239525.1 Nicotiana knightiana
TGGGATTTCATTCTTTTTCAATTTCAACATTGATATGATGGACTATGGGACGGTATGCCAGGAGATCCACTGGACTGTTGAGAAAAAGGACTATAGGACGGTATCCTGGGAGATCCTCATTGTTACCATTGTTATTGAGCTGTACATATTCCATATTTACTCCGTTCTTTGTGTTTTTGTTATTGCCTTGTTTAACCTGTCTTATTTCACTGATGTACTCATTATTACTGCCTGTTTTCATACTGTAAATTCTTATTATATTGTTTAACCTCAGTAGGGCCCTGACCTTCCTCATCACTACCCGACCGAGGTTAGGCTTGGCACTTACTGAGTACCGTTGTGGTGTACTCATGCCCCTTCTGCGCATGTTTTTCATGTGCAGATCCAGGTACCTCCTCCCTGACGCACTATCCCCGAGGTTGATAGATCTAGCAGAGACTTTGAGGTACATCTGCCGCGTCCGCAGACCAGGAGTCTCTATCTTATTCCAGCTTTAGTGGAAAGCTTTTCCTTCCTTACAGTTGTTTAGACATTCTAGAGTTAGAGCAGTGTATTACATTTATGTTAGCCTGTGTTTCCCATGAGTTTTCGGGTTTTGGGGTGATATTGTAGACTTCCGCATTATTGGGTTGTATATGCCGAGCGGCATTTATATACAGTCTTTCTTTAGCTGTTCAGTTTTAATTAATTATTCCGCAAGTTATATTGTTTTTCCGCATTGTTAGGCTTACCTAGTTATAGGGACTAGGTGCCATCACGACATGTTCACGGAGGGCGAACTGGGGTCGTGACACTAGGACTGCAATTAAGTCTCAAATANTACGGGAACTCTCAATCGAGCAAATCATGATCAACATCGACTCCCAACTGGTAGTAAATCAGATGTAGGGGACTTACATCGCTCGAGAGACTCGAATGCAACAGTGTCTTGAAAAAGCACGAGAGCTCGTGAGACAATTCAAAACATGGAAGGTAATACAAATACCTAGAGAAGAAAATGCATTAGCTAACCTCGCAGTAGTCACAGAAGTAATACACAAAGACAATGCAATTATCGTCCATCTATTCCACTCAACGATCAACCAGGACAAGAATGAGGTAACTTTCAACAACTTAACTTGGGACTGGAGAAATGAAATTCTTAATTTTTTGCAGAATGGCACAGTACCTGAAGACAGGAAAGCAGCTCAAGCACTTCGCCGCAAAGTTGCACGGTACTGCCTTATTCGCAACTCACTTTATCGCAAGATGTTTGGAGGACCCCTAGCTAAATGGCTCGGACCTAACCAAATGGAGTTTGTGATGTAAGAAGTCCATGAAGGACACTGTGGAAATCATACAGGAGCAAGATCCTTGGTAAAAACCTTAATCAGAGCTGGGTATTATTGGCCCGAGATGGAAGAAAAAGCCGAGAACTTCGTATCTAAATGCGACAGGTGCCAAAGGTTTGCCAATAACATGCATCAACCAGCAGAATTACTACATCTAGTTATATCACCATGGCCCTTTATGAAATGGGGTATGGACATAGTAGGACCTCTTCCCCCGGCTAAGGGACACGCACGGTTTACTTATATTAACCGACTACTTTACAAAATGGGTAGAGGCAGAAGCGTTCAAACAGGTGCGAGAAAAGGAAGTAAAAAGCTTCTTATGACGAAACATAATATGCCGCTTTGGTATACCAAGGGAGATCGTGTGTGATAATGGCCCACAATTCATAGGCTCGCAAATCACAGAATTCTTCGAAAGCTGGAAAATCAAACGGATCACTTCAACACCATACCATCCCGTGGCTAACGGTCAAGCGGAATCAACGAATAAAATCATCGAGCAACCTGAAGAAGCGGATAGATAAAGCCAAGGGAAATTGGCCTGACGAGTTACCAGCGGTGCTATGGGCATACAGAACAACTTCAAAAATAGCCACGGGAGAGACTCCGTTCGCACTTGTCTATGGTTCAGAAGCGTTAATACCTGTGGAAATCAGCGAACCAAGCATAAGATTCATGACAGCTACGGGAGAAGCAAACGACGATGAATTAAGGATTAATCTAGACCTGCTCGAACCACAAAGGGAAGCAGCATTAATACGGATGGCAGCCCAAAAACAAATAGTTGAGCGCTACTACAACCGCAAAGCCCATCTTCGGTACTTCAAGATTGGGGACTTCGTCCTCAAAAAAGTCTTTCAATCAACGAAGGAAGCAGGCGCAGGAAAGCTAAATCCAAACTGGGAAGGACCCTACAAAGTCCGAAGCATAGCTGGGAAGGGCGCCTATGAGTTGGATGCTATTGACGGTAGAGTTCTACCAACAAGATGGAAGGCCATCCACCTGAAGAAGTATTACTTCTAAGGAAAAGAAGTACCCCCGGTCAGGTATTACACGTTCGATTTTATTTTGAACATTTAAAAATTTTACTAACTTTTTTAGATGATAGGCATAAAGCTAACACATCAGCAGATGATGATATTAGACCTGCAAATATGCGAGGAAATAACACAATTCCCGGTCTAGGGTTACACTTTCTGATGGACGTTTTAAAGGGTTAAGCAGTCATCATCTAACAAACTATATACCTTCGAGTCCGGAATATTTTTCCTTTTCAGGAAAAGGACCACAAGGAAGGAATAATCAAGTGCTCGAGATCTCATTCTTCAAAGCTCAAACACTTGGGGGACTATACAGTATGGAAGGCTAAGACGAAGCAAAGAAGACTATCAGAAAGTCAAAAGCTCGAGCNAAAAGAGTCATCCAAATACAAAGCCTAACGCAAAAATGCAAAAAATCTTCGAACTTGTTCAGGTTGAAAGGCAAAATATTAGTCACGAGGAAGAAATGTACATCTTTATACTTATTCAAAATTGTTGTAACAAAAACAGTTAGGGGTAAAAGATCATCATAAGTGTACTCATTCAAAAACTGTTATGATTAAAAATAGTTACGAAATATTTGTACTCATATAGAAAACTGTTATCAAATAAAACAGTTATGGATGAAAGATCAAAATCCTTGTATTTGTTCAGAAAACTGTTATCAAATAAAACAGTTATGGATGAAAGATCAAAATCCTTGTATTTGTTCAGAAAACTGTTATCAAATAAAACAGTTATGGATGAAAGATCAAAATCCTTGTATTTGTTCAGAAAACTGTTATCAAATAAAACAGTTATGGATGAAAGATCAAAATCCTTGTATTTGTTCAGAAAACTGTTATCAAATAAAACAGTTACGGATAAGAAAAAATTTCCTTCATACTTATTAGAAAACTGTTTCCAACAAAAATAGTTGCAGCTAAAAACCCCAATTCTTATAATAACTGTTACTAATGAAACACAGTTTCTCCCTTGTATTTACTCGAAAAAAGTGTTACCTATGAAAAACACTTACGAAATACAAGTGTATATCAAATCTGTTAAATAAAAACAATTGCAACATGAGTCTTAGACGATAATCATAAACACATGTAAAATGTCGTGGAAGTTCAAACAAAAAACTTCCCTTAGAAGCATTTCTAAACATGTGAAAAATTCCTATCACTCTATTGCATTACTATGAAGTTGAGACGTCTTCTTTATTAAACATCAATCAAAAAGGGCCTTATCTTATAAATAAAGCCTATCATAAACAAAGTCTTATATTTTGTACAAACACCGTTCCTACTATAAAAAGGTTCGAGTGCTTTTAGCATTTTCATGCGAAAGTTTAGAGGTAAAACTAAAAACCTCAAAAAGCAAGACATGCAAAAAACTTAAGAGCAAAACAGAAGCTCAAAACAAATAAATCATAAATTTCATTCATATCAAAAAGAGCGGCTAAGTAAGAACTAAGTACTAACTAGTACATAGCCGCATATAATAATTATATTTTTTGCCCCTAAGTTGTCAGTTAGGGACTTCAAAGATCCAAATTTACCCCCGATGGAGCTGGGGGTAACCACCAATCCAATAAAAAAACAACAAGGAGAACCAATACTTTAATCTTCTTGTGGAGGAGGGATGACTTCTTCATTAATAGGAGGAACGGGAGCAACTTGAGACGAAGAGGCACGAGCGGCAGAAGTTTCACCATCAGCTAGAGAAAGATTAAGACCTTGTTGAATCTTCTCCATAGCCTCTTTGGTTTTAGCTATTGTAGTGTTGAGGTCGAAACCTTCTTGACTCATCTCTGTCAATGTATCAAGGCGAGAATTCATATACGCCCAACTTACATCAACAATAGTTGCTTCTTCAAGATCATTATAATCTTTTGCCCAAATNACTTCATGAGCATCCCTCAGAGGTACGATCGACTCCTCCAAAATTTGAACTCTATTTAATGCATTACGCAGTTCTTCTTGGGTCCGGGAGAGTGATTGTACGTGCTCGCCAGAATATACCTCCTTCTTCCCTAGAAAATCCTTCAAGTTCCTGATCTCCTCCGAGGCTTGAGACAGTTGTTCAACAAATGAGGATTCTAGAATGCTTTTATCCTTATCAGCCTGGTTTGCAGAAGCCTTCTCCACCGCCAGTTCCGTTGTCGTAATCCTCAGTTGTCTTTTCCAGGTATTCCTGACCTCCTCTAAGGCGTCCATATCAATTCTCAAGCTACCATATTGTGCCCTTAGATTACCAAGATCAGCCTGCTATTCTCTTGTTTCCTGATATGAATTCGAGATCCTATTCATAAGCTCCATACCAATAAGGTTGATCTACAAGAAGCAAACCAGTTAGATATGATAAATTACTTAGACATGGTAAAATTCACATGTGGAAATAGAATTGCACCGTACCTTCAAGGAGGCATGCACCACTTCATTGGCCCAAGTAAGGGTTGTATGGCTAGCTAGCTTGGTTTTCTCCGTGGTACCTATCAAAGGTTTGAGTCATACCTCGGGCTCACCCATCTTCTTGAAAAGACTTCCCTCGGCTGGAAACTCTATAATCACCCTCCGCATCTCCCTGCTGGAAGACCCTACCTCCCTAATGGAAGGCATGGAAGCAGGCACGGATGGGACAGCAGCAGGCACTGAGGGTTGGGAACTGAAGAAGTCACGGGCGAAATAGCATGCACGGAAGATTGAAGAATTGAGGAAACCGCAGGTAAAGATACGGTAGAAACCGTAATAGCACAAGGAGCGGAGGAAACACGAAGAACCGATGAAACGTCTTCTCTTAAAGAGTCAGGAAAAATAGTAGCTAAAGGAACATCATCAAGAGCAAGATCAAAACCTTCATGGAACAAGTACTCAACAGAATCATGAACAGGGGACTGTGAAACGTTTTCAGAGGTTAAAGGTCTAACTGCAGACACGGAAGGCAAAGTCATGGGTGTAGACTCGTCGTCCAAAACCACCCGCCTTCTTCGTGACCTGTGCACCAAAGCACCCTCCTTTTCTTCGTCTTCTTCTTCAGAACGAGACTCACCCACTTTCCTCTTCGAGGAAGACGAACTAACAATAATCTCTTGGGTCTGGGCCAGAGACATCTTTGGAACAGACGAAGCAGACACCCCACGGGCAGAAAACCCTATCAAAAAGGGGAAGATTAAGCGATAATAAAAGAAGACTCTAGCAAGAAAAGAAGTAAAAAAACTTCACTTACCGTGGGTCTTTACATGCCAACCGTACTTCCCAGTGAAGTACTTCCAAGACCTTTCTTCTAATGGAGCGACAGACAACAACCTTTCTACCCAGTTACGGATACCGAAGACATTTTCAACAATACCCATGATTGCTGGAAGAAGAAGAAATAGATACGGTGTTAATAAAACATCTCAAAGAAAAACAAATGCGAACCAAAAATGTACTTACGTGCACGATTCCACTTCTCAGGGAAGGGAAGATTCTCTTCACCCACTAAACCAGCAGTGGGGACAACGATATACCGGAGGTACCAGCCTCTGTCCTGCTCATCATCAGGGGTTACCAATACTCTCTTACTTCGAGCAGCCAGAGTAAAAACCCCTTGACGAAACAGGACAGGAGAGTAAAGATGAATAAGATGGTTGAAAGTAAAAGGAATTGAGGCTAAGGAAGCTAAACTCCTAAGACACGAGACCATTCACCACACAAGCGGACCAACTTGTCCCAAACAAATATGGAAGAAACGACAGAACTTGATTATGACTGGATCAATGGGAGGTCTAAACCCTAGTGTAAAAGGATATGTATAAACAAAAGAATAACCTGTCTTATAAGACGTTATTCTTTGATTACCGTTCGGAACATAAACAGGGAAATCAGACCTCCAAGAACAATCCCTACGAACCAGGGAAATATGGCCCTCAGTAATAAGGGTTGAATACCTCTCAACACTGTCTAAAGAAGAAGACTGGTCTACAAGAACTGGGTTTTCCCTAGTAAAGACAAATTCAGCGGGAATAATTTCATCAACTTTATTTTTACGAAGATGATCGTCTTTACCTCTAGATGAAGAACGAGAAGACTTAGCCCTAGGAGAAACTACAGACCTAGCGGAAGGAGGAGAAATTATATGAGAGGAAGAAGAACCTCTGAAGGAGTGGATCCTAAACTCCTTAATCTACCGCCCCTCCAACTCCTAGTCGGGGCAGAAGAAGGTGTTAAGTTTTCCACAACTATTATTCTTTTAGGCTGATTTGATGAAGACATGTTTACAAAGGCAATGGAAAATTCTTTACAAATAAAGGAGACAAGTTATAAAATGTTTCGTGGAAGTAAAGAAAGGAAGAAGGGTATTTATACTTGAAGACGACCGTCAAAAATGGGAAAAATAATGATGAAAAATCATAATTAAAGGTCTCACTTCGGGACTTATACAGCCGCAAAAAGCCCTAAAAGGTGTCGAGTAAATGCAGAACCAATCCGAGAAGGACACGTGGTATGAGCATTAAATGGAAGTGACAAACGACGCCTATGTTCATAAAAAGATGCGATGTTTCGAGGCAAAGCGGCGGCAAAATATTCCCGCCATAAATGAGTATCCACTTACCAAATATTAATCGATAAATATATGGTAAGTGGGGGGACTATCTGTATTGGTAAAAAAGAGTTTCACACGTAAGCCAACTCTTGACAACTCAGCCAGTTATGTGGACACAGGAGAACGCGACAGCTGGATGTGATTCTTTGAAGAGGTACGGAACAAAGAGGCGCGATTCAATAAACCCTCGAGCTCATCAGCCATGGGAAACTCGCTCTAATCGATACAAGGAAGGGACACGGTCAGACTGAATCTAGACAGAGTTACAGATAGATTCAGGAATCCCCAATAAAAAGCCCAGACGTTATGTAACCTTCACATAACAGTTATGGTTGCCGTTGGTAACACCTCATTAATGTAATAATTAGTCATTAATGAGCAATTATTGCAAGAACCAAACGTTATATTAAGAAACCTCCTATATAAAGGAAGGAATATAACTTGTAAGGACATCTGATTTTCGAATAGAATCTACTTTGCTTTTCAATATTTCTGCAATATTGTCTATTAGTCGTTTCTCTGTATTTAGTATTATTTCCTTGATTATCAGTAACCCGTGTTCATCCTAGAAATAGCTTTGGTCATAGAATCTAATTCATTGGTTAAACAGCGGGTAGTCTTCTAACTAGCGTTATCGTAGAGCCTTTATAAAATATGGTTACTGTATTGTCTCTCTTGTACCTCTGATATCAAGAGTGATCCTGCAATGTTCTCAATCACGATGTCCATAAATTCTGGGTCCAATAATAAAACTCCTGATTTATTTAGTTGATGTAACTCTTTAGTTTCTTCTTTCCTCTAATCAACATGTATGTAGGCTTAAGCTATCTTCCGATCTGCGGCTCATGATATTAGTTATTAATTATCCCTTCATGGACGCTATGGAATATCAAGGATATAATCTTCTAGCAATTTAATTCTTTGTCTATGACCTGGACTCAATTCTTTCTTTTAACTTACACCGGAGTCTTCTATGGCTGTGTAATTGTCAACATATATGTTTACTCCAAAATCACAAGTGCTTTCATAACGTAACTAACTCTGGATCATTGATCGAACAGTTCCTTTCGTTCCTTCTCAACTTTCTTTAAACGTAAGCTATTACTTTTCCTGGTCTTCTACCTCCTTGTTGCGTGCATACTTAGCTTAACTTATTTCCCATGCATGCCGAAATTTTCGTGCAACTCATATGATCTCAAATATTACTTTTGACTTTACTTCCCATTCGTTAGCCATGGTAGGTGCCACTTTTTTATAGAGTTCATACAATGTTGTAGTGAGACTGTTTTTACATGACCATTTTTTTTTCCTTCGAGTTACCATGTTTAGGTTGAAGCCTTCTTCCTTATTTCCTTAGTTAGTCTTTCTTTGTAGTATTTAGGGAAGACCTTCTGACTCTTGTAAAGCTGCGAGCTTATTACATCGTATACCCGACGGAATTCTTGATGTTTGTACTCACCTATAATTATCTGTAGTTCTTACCTCCATGCCCTTGTGCTTGTATGGTTGCTTCTGAATTGATATTTTGAGTGTCTTCCTAGTGGCACTCTCTTTTATTTCCATAACACTCATACGATACCTTTAACTACCCCAACTCCTATTTGAATATTTCTCAAGGGTCTCAATATCATAACTACGAGATTGAATTATACATGTTGGGTTCACTATGATTGTCTTGTATGATCTGTTGATTTGTCTGTAACCTCTTGTCTAGTCACGACTAGGCTCTTCCTGAATCAACTACCAACTACTCGTTGGACCATTCTCATATCAATACTCCGCGTAATCTTTCTTGGGTTATTGCCTTTGTCTTAACTTACCTCTCACACTAGCTTCTTATTTATCAATAACATCCCGGGCATAAATCCTTACTTCATTTCCTTGACGTTGTGTTTGCATAACATTCTGGAATTGTAGAATATCTATAGGATTTGAATAAGTGCAATCTCATCCCTTTCTTATTTTTATTGAATTCTTCATTTACCATTCCATAGCTCCTAGAACCACTTAATTCTGACTTAATGTCACATACCTCCATATTCCCCCCTTTGGGGAAGTACTAAGATTTAGCGCTACGACGATCTACCTACACATGTTTTACCTTATCTTTGGCGTCCTTTCACATCATCGATGACCTTGCTTGCATTGCGGTAATCTTTCTGTATCAAGGATAATGAAATTTCCTTACTCGTGAGGGTGACACTTAGTGTAACTGACACATACAGTCCTTTAAGCTTAACTTTGCTCACAATGCTTGCTTTAGGGAAGTGTCTTCCTGAATGACCATTCTCTGAATTTTTCATGATACTTCTTCTGTTGTTTATTATGTTATCACCGCAACGAAATATGAAATTCTCATGATGTCGACCATTGTCAACTCACTCAGTCCCTAATTTATGTTTAGTTTATCTTATTCACCAGCCCATACTGATTTCTAGTACTCTAGGTCTAACTTTCCCTTTCGGTAGTTGCGTTGGAGTCATGAACTTATTTCTCGAAATGAGGATATGACTTTATGGCTCGTATTCTTTTGTTGTCTTAAGGCCTGTCACCTCTCGTCTTTTCCTTTACTTGACTATAGACTCTGTAATACTATCATCTACTGTCATCATCCGTGTATCACATCTTACTCATAATGCTTCATTAATTCTCTTCTTATTTTTCGCTAATATTTATGTTTATCACTTTCTTTTGGAAACTTCAACAAGACATTCTTTTGCTTTTGGCTCCTCTTGCTTCATCCGTTGGCTCTTCGGGTTGCTTAACATTCTTTATCTACTAGGGACGGGAGCCAGACTAAGGTAATATTTATCCTTCCAAGGCTTCTAGTGCCTATCTTTGTAGTACTAATATCTAACTGTACTATTCTAGAGCACACCATCTGGGTGTCTCACAGGGAGATCTATTAGCACATTTGCAATGTCCTTTGAAAATGTTAACTAACGCAAACAACCTGTCCACCATTTTGGGTCACTCTAATCCCAGTCGGGTCTTGATATTCGTCCTTTTATTAACAATTTCTATTAGCCCCCATAGGGAATAACTAAGATGAGTGTGGCCAATTCTACATACCTATGTTATTGTTGAAGGTAACTCAAAATATATCTCTCTTCCTGAATTGTAGATAATGTTCATCTTTACTAATTGGGTACCTCGTACCTTTCTTCACCTTGCTTCTTTTACTTGTTGAAATTTGTATCTATCTTCTAAATCTCTCATTGCCTTTTACCATAAGAGTGGATAGATATTCTTTCCTCAAGGCTCCTTATCAAGAAGCTTGCACGTCTTATTATCCGCATATTCTGCTGGAGACCTTACATTTACTCATCATAAGCATGATGCAAAATCGAGTTCCTCTGACCCAATTCTTCCACAGCCATATTCAATCCCTTATCAACCATCTTTTTTGATGTCGGTATCGTTGTATTATGAATAAAATAGAATTTAGGAATGTAAATTCTTATAAGTGAGCTCTACCACATGATCTAGAGCAAGAAGAAAGAATGACAGTCCTAAATGCGATGTAGCCTCCTGCTTATAAGTGTGGTGCACGACACACTCATAAACACGACTCTACTAGACACGGCTTGTAGACTCCCTAGGACAGAACTGCTCTGATACCACTTTTATCATGACCCAAACCGATGGGTCGCGACGAGCACTCGGTGCCTTACCAATCCTCGCGTACCAACTTGCAACTAAGGGGCTCTGAACATATAATGTCATACTTTGGCCATGAGCCACATTGTAAGATATTTGTGAATGCTGACTAAACATCAATATAAAGCTGGCCCGACAAGGCCGTCATAACTACTACAGCTGGCAAACCAACAAAATATACCTAAAAGGCCTATAAGCCCAACATACTGCACTAACTGACATGATACATCTACAAGCCTCTACTGATGGATATACTGTGATCGGAACAGGGTCCCGACGTACTCATAGTATATATACATATATACACAAGATGTACATAAAGCTCTAGACCCAAAAAATCCGAAGGGCATGGAGCTTACCGATCAAGTTGAACTCGGGCAACACCTAATGAGGAGGTCTATCAGTCTGTCTGTATGAACCTGCACGCATGAATGCAGTGCCCCAAGAAAGGGACATCAAATACGAAATAATGATCGAGTATGTAAGGCAATATACTGAAAGCTGAAACTGAACTGATAACATAATAACTGAAAGTAACTGGGAGTCAAAGATATTCTGAAGATATGCTCACCTGCTGATATTGACTCAACTCTCTCAATATAGTAAGTAAAATAGATGTTCGGCCTTATAAGGCTCGGTATATATAAATGTTCTGCCGTAGTAGGCTCGCTCATAGGCACTCGGCCATACTAGGATCTGTATCTCGACCAACTGGGCTCGCTCATAGGCGCTCGGCCATAGCAGACTCGGTATATATCTTACCATTTGATCAGAGGTTTCCCAATAGGGGTCTGCCCATCGATTATAGCTCAATGGTGGTGAAACTACTGTAATACTGTATATATAGATTCTCTCTCTTGACCGGAAGAAGAAAATACTCAATTGAATATGAAGTCCAGATAAGGGAGAATATTGTAACTTATGAGACTAGGATAATGTATATAAATTTGTGAGTATGAACTTCTCTTTTATGCCTCGTATCAAACATATGTAATTACGAGATCATGTCAAAATGAAGGAAGGGATTATCCTTAACATAACTGAACCGATTTTCTTTTGCGAAAACACGTAACGGCGGATTGAAGTAGGAAAAAATTCGTATGATATTCTTGAGAAAGGCTGTACCGGGCTTTTTTTGAATTAGCATTTCACATTAGATCTTGTAACATTTCAGAGAATTTCAGGTTGGACCTTGTAGCATCATCTCTTCAGAGAATTTCACGTTGGACCTTGTACTTGATGTAAGTCTAGAGCAATGTTTGTTGGTTAGGTTGGTAATGTAATTCCATATGGATTTTTTATGAATACATTAAATTCACGTTGGACATTCATTTCTCTTCAATAATGTAGGGAGATGCTTTCGTTTATCAAAGAGAGTGGGGCCCGCTTATAATGACTTGCCACCAAATTCCCCTAACACATGCCACCTAGTCTTGTGATTTAAGACCATCATCAAGGTCTCGTAGGGTTGCCACGTTTGGGGGTAAACTTATCCAAAATATTTTAATTAATTATCAATCCCTTAATTAATTTTGTAATTCCCTACTAATTCAATAATTAACTAATCATCCACATAATTAAGAATTATTTTAAATTACTTAAAATACTACTCACTTTTAACATACCTTATACACCTTACTATCATGGTTATGTGGTACCTTGTATGACACTAGTCCATAAATACCGGGTATTATAGTTCGGACCGTATTTTTTAATTCCAAAATATCAAACCTCGACGGAACTTATTTTTTTCGATTTGCTTACCCTCTCACCTTGACGAATTTACTCATCACTTGTTTGAAATAGCATAATGCTTATAATCTTAAAATAATCTCATTCGCGAACTTATGTCGATTAACTTACAACGAAACTTCAACTTCTGAAAAATGTGGGATGTAATATATGATTTCCGAACTTATATCAATTTATTTATGGCGTGCTTTTATGTACAAAAATATGGAGTGTAACATCATTCCCCTTTGGAACATTCGTCCTCGAATGTTTCATTCTCATAACCCGTAGCTAATTAATACATATTTTTACCTTAATTTATGACTTAATCACGATAAATTAGTATGTTGTAGATAACAATAGTTGTTTGTTACTTAATTATAAACAACGTTTTGGTTTTTTCTTTTTTCTTTTTTTGTTGGTTCTACTTCTTTGTCTAAACTGTGTTATTTTCCTTCCTGATTCTGCACGTTTCCTAATAGGTTGGTTTCTTTGCGTGTCCAACTTCTGTCACCAACCAGAAAGCTTCTCATTGATACTAAAAACAATAGACGTGAATGCCTCGTATACTTCATTTTACCAATTTTCTTTAGCAATCACTTTCCGCAGCTTCTACACTCATATTATGTAGGTCCAACTTAGCTCGATTAATTCTTGAATGATTCATGACATCAATAGAACAAAATCTTGCTTATCAAATTAAATCATCGCTGGACCTATAAGTAATTTTCATGGGTTGAGTGTTGGAATACTTAATAGTTAGGGCTTAACTGTGGTTAAGGAAGTTAATTTTAGTGGTTAGTTTGTTATTAGAAGTTAGTTAATTACACTGTCCATATGACAGTTGGATGACAACTGGAGGTTAGATCAGTTAGCTAAGTTAGTGTTGTATATAAGTATACGATGTAAGCTCTTTACAAGATAAGAAAATTATTTCCCTCCTCTTCTCGAATATTCTAACTGCTCCACTATCTCTGTTCGACCACTTCTGTTGCCATTGCTTTCCAAGCTTAATTCCTCCATGGGAGGAGCTTGGAGCTGAGTCAGACACAGTAAATTCATATGGTATTAGAGCGTTTGAGACTTGATGTTTGGCTATAATTATATATTTTTAGTGTAGTATTTATTTTACATTTTGTTGCTTTAATTAATTGATAAATTATATAATATTTGTACTTAATTGAGTTTATTTTTATGTGTAGATACTAGGAAGATGAAATTGAAAGTAAAGTAAAAATTTTATGTGTATTTTATATACTAATGATTATTTGATGACGAAAAATTTTATGATGTCATTGTTGTGCAATGATTGAAGACAAATCAAAAAAGACAAAAGAACAATTGAGAAAGAAGAGAAATAAGAACCGAGAATGAGAACTGAAGCAAAAGTTGGGCAACAACAAAGACGTTCACTAACGTGACGACGTCGCGTCGCCCTGTGCAGCGGGGCATTGTAAATTATGCCCAGTTTTGCTGCCTGTAGTGAATTACAAGCTCCATGATAAAGTCCACTACTGTCCCGCCTGGCGCATCGCTCCATGCAACGCCTGTGTAATTTTTACAGAGTTATTATTTCAGTTCGCGTAAGAAAAAGTGTTTCTGTATAAGTCCGATCCTACTTGGTATAAATACATATAAAAATATTAATTTTGTAATTTTAGACAGACTTTTGACTTAGGGAGAGCATAGAGCCGCCGTGGAGGCCGGATTTCATCTTTCTTCCATCAAACTTTATGTGTCTTTGTATGGTTTGTTGTTTGCCTACCATGTCTATATGGAGCTAAACTTCACGTTCTAGGGTCGTAGTTCTTTCCTGAATATTGTTATTTGGATATTGATTTTGATTTCTTAGTTTATCATATTGGTTTATTTAGTCAATCCTACATTTAATTATTTGATTGCTTGATCACCAGTTGAATACTATCGAATCTAGAGTTGAACTCGAAAATAGAAATTCTAGATTGCATATAGGATTGAGTAGAGCAAGTTCTTGAACCTGGGCATCGGGAAAAGGATTCGCGATTAGGATAGACATATACATAATTGTCTTGCTTGCTTGATTTACAGGAATTATAAATGCGTTCTTGCTAGCTCTAATTCCATAGACATATAAGCGTTGTGTTAGCTTGAATAGGCAAGTAAGAACTCGACAGATTCTTATGAGAAATATTAACCATGTTAACTAATAAACTAGATAAATTAGTTAATCAATTCAATCGAAGAATACAATAGGATTATTAGATAGCGCATAACCCTAGACCGTTTTCATCATATTGATAACATTAAAATCTTTTCTTCCTCTGTTCAAAGTTCATTATGTGTTTTTCTTTATTTTAATTACTTTAGAATCAAATACTTCTAGGTTTAATTCTCGTTTAGATAATTAGGATAGTCTAATTTAGTTAATAGTTAATCACAAGTCCGCGTGGGTTCAACATCCGACTTTTAGTTACTTTACTACTTGAAGACCGCGTATACTTGTGTGTGCATTTGGCCGCAACAAGACTGGATATTTGCGCAAAATCATAGAATTCTGCAAGAATTTCTTCTTATTCGAAGCTCTGTTCAAATTCAAAAAAGGCGGCTGAAGAAATTGATCATATTCATCCACTATTTGTGCATCCTTCTGATACTCCTAGCTCAATTCTAATTCCAGTCAAATTATCTGGATCTGAGAATTATGGATTGTGGCGTCGATCGATGTGAATTGCGTTGCAAGCTAAGCGAAAACTAGGGTTCGTCACTGGCACTTGTAATAAGGAGTCATTCAAAACTGAACTCCGTGTGATTGGAGAATGCTATTGTGCTATCCTGGTTGATGAACATAGTGTCACCACATCTCCTTAATGGCATCGTCTATGCATCAAATACGCATATGGTTTGGGAGAATTTACATGAAATGTTTGACAAGGTTAACAGAGTAAGGATATATCAATTGCATCAGGAAATTGAACCATTTCTTAAGGAACAAATTCTGTCTCAACTTACTTCACAAAACTGAAGGAACTCTGGGCTGAGTACGATGAAATGGTACCTTCACCAGGATGTGATTGTCCAAAATCGAAGGATTACATATAGCATATCCATAGACAGAGGCTAGTTCAATTCTTAAGTGGACTGAATGAGTCCTATGAACCATCGAGGAGGCAGATCCTAATGAAAATTGTAGAACCTACCTTAAATCAAGATTATGCGATGATAATCGAAGATGAAAGCCAGAGGTCTAGTTCTACTTCAATAGGGAAGGTTGATCCAATTGAAATGCAAGTTTGACGAGGACAACTATACAAAAGAAAAGAAACCTTACATGTACTATGAACACTGCAGTATGAAAGGACACTTGAAAGAGAGTTGTTACAAACTAGTTAGTTACCCATAAGTCTTCAAAGGAAGGAAGAAATTTGTGGTCAATAATGTGATCGGGAATTCTGACTTGAATAAAAAGGCTTCATCAATGAATGATGAATCTAGCAGTGGGCACACAGGTGACATACCTTTCTTCACTAAAGAGAAATATGATCAAATCCTCAATATGCTGAACAAAGGAAGTACTAAGCCACAAGTAAATATGGCAGGTATCACAACTTCCTTTATGGTAGATTTAAATTGTGAAGAATGGATAATCGATTCAGGAGCTTCACATCATATAACTGTTAGCTTAGATACATTATAAAGTAGAACTAAACTGAAATCACACGATAAAGAAAAGGCTAGCCTACCTAATGGAGGAAAATCCACTATAACACATAAAGGAATAGCATAATTTCTAGAGAATATGAGAGTACACAATGTACTTTATGTTCCAGACTTCAAGTTCAACCTATGATCAGTTACAAAACTGACAATAGAACTCTCTTGCTCTGTCACTTTCTTTCCTGATTTTTGTGTGTTTCAAGACATTTACAATGGCAGGGTGAGGGGGATTAGTAGATAAAAAAGAGGATTGTGCATAGTCAAGAAATATTAAAATAAGAAGTTGGAACTGTCAGTGATAAATATAGTTGTATCATAGCATAAGGAAGATGATATCTTATGGCATATGAGGCTTGGCCATGCTTCAATAAGCACCATGTGGAATGTGAAATCTCTACAGAATAAATTGAGTGATATCAATGTAAACATTGACTATTCTATCTTCCTTCTTGCCAAGCAAAACATGTTATCCTTTCCTAGTAGTCAATCTAGAAGTCAGTTTGTGCTAGAGCTTATTCATATGGATGTTTGGGGTCCCTATAAAATTCTTACTCATGACTAGAAGCAATTTTTCCTGACAGTAGTTTATGATATGTATATATTTTCTTGGATATATTTGCTGCAGTTTAAAACTAATGTGTTTGTTGTTCTGGAAGTATTCTTGCTATGATAAGAACTCAGTTTAATACAGTTACAAAAATCATTCGTACAGACAATTGTGATGAATTTTTTAATCATCAGTGCAAAAGCTTACTAGAATCATATGGCATTTTACATCAAAACAGTTGTGTCTAGGGGTGTTCAAAATCGGACCGAAATCGAAAATCAAACCGAAACCGAAGCTTATTGTTATCGGGTTAATGGTTTAACAGATGGGGAACGATTTGAAATTTTCTTATTAACGGCTTATCGATTTGGGGGAGGATTATTCAATTTTCTTAATGGATAATCCGTTAACCCGTTTACTGCTGCTCTCTAAACTTTAGAAGAAAGATTCAATTATATATTACCAGCGTGGAAGGTCTCATAATAAACAATAGTAATACACAAATAAATAAAAAAGCAATATAAGCATGAGTCAACAACTGCTTAATAATTTGAATGCTTTGCAGGATAGCAACCAGCTTCTTGTTAGCATTGCTAGCAATGTTGACTACTATTATGGCTCAAAAAGAACTGATTTTCAACATCACCATAGTTCACAGTGTCACTGCACAATACATTAAGAAACATAGAGTAAAGATAATCACATGCAGACTTCTATGAGTACTAAGTATTTGTTTGTTTATGAGACATCAAACATTGTGCCTCGATGAAAGTCCACCAGCATATCATCTTGATAGAAGACATGGTAGCGGACTTCGCAGCTGGATTATCGAATTGGTTAAGTTCAATCTTAACCAAGTTGTGTTTTTGTTTTTTAACAGTTTTTCATCTTCTTAAACAGTAAGAAATTTGTTCAAATGATACTATTGATGTATTCTATTATGCACTTCTCAATCCCTTACCATCCACTTGAATGTAGTATGAGAAGATAAAAGAAGTATTTGATATCCAATATTTGATTCTAGTAATATGGCCTCATGGTGTAATTTAGTTGATATATGTGTATGAGAAATGTTGACTATATTGTTGTCCCGGGGATGTACTCCCCAACACTGTGTTGAAGTATGTTAAATTTCAATCAACTGAAACTAAACCGATAAATCGCCCGATAAGAGCTAAACCGATACCAATCCATCCGATATCTTATCGGGTGGCTAGCAGATTAATACATTTAAAAATTGATAACCGATAAGCCAAACCATTAAGAGTAAATAACCGCCCAATCCGCCCGATAAGCAGCCCTTGTTGTGTCTATACTCCACAACAAAATGGAGTTATGGAGCGCAAGCATACATATATTCTTGATGTAACAAGGACATTAAAGTTCTAGGGCACCATTCTAACTAGATTTTGGGGACCGTGCATAGATGCAACAATTTGTCTCATCAATAGATTGCCAAATGATGTTTTGAATGGGAGGACTCCTTTTGAAGTTCTATATGCCAGACCACATCTTCTTGCACATATGAAGGTGTTTGGATGTTTGTGCTATGTTGTGAACCTACCCAGCCAAGGCTGTTGTATTCTTAGGGTATTCAGTCACTCAAAAGGGACACAAGTTGTTAGATTTTTAGACTAAACAATTGTTTGTTAGTCGAGATGTAGTATTCAAGGAGAATATGTTTCCATTTCAAAAGGTTGCTACACTCTCCTATCCCTCATCTATTGGTTGCTTTTCCACAGCTCATGACAGGGGAGACAACAAGATGATCATGAAGCAGTGGACTATGAAGTATATGAGGAAGCACACTCAGTTGACACTCATGAAGGATCTGAGAGTATTAGCACTATTCCTGATGGATCTGTTGATTATACCCATGATGTTGAGGTTGATACTTATGTTGAACCTACTCATGCTGAATCGGTTAATATTGTCAATCATAATCTTGAACCTGTTGATTCCCTTCCCGAGGATACTCATGCAGAACCCGAAGCTGAAGTTGCACCTACTTCTATACATGCAGACATTCCTGAAAACCTTTACATAGATGAAGGCATTAGTCTGACTCAAAGAGAACTCAAGAAGATACTTGTGATATTTTTGATCATACAAAGGATGATGCCTCCGATCACACAACACAAACCTTGAGAAAATCAGTAAGAACTGCTAAAGCACCACTATGGCTTCAAGATTTTGTAACTAGAAGAAGGCAAATGGAGTAACACTACATACTTTGGCAGACTGCATCTCTTATGACCATGTGTCAGAGAGATACAAGAGCTACTTGGCCAAGCAATCAGCGCTTTCTATACCTCAAGGCTTCAGGAAAGCATCGCAGGATGAGAATTGGATTGATGCAATGAAAATGGAGATCAAAGCATTGGAGGATAATAATACATGGGAGGTAGTAGACCTACCAAAAGGCAAGAATGCAATTGGATCTAAATGGGTTTATAAGATAAAGTACAAGTCACATGGAGATGTAGAAATATACAAGGCTAGATTGGTTACAAAAGAATATAACTAAAAGGAAGGATTGGATTACCATGACACTTCTTCACTAGTTGCCAAAATGGTGATAGTTATAAATTTAATTGCATTGGCAGCATCAAGAGGTTGGAACATGTACCAAGTGGATGTCTATAATGCATTTTTGCAAGGAGATCTATATGAAGAGGTGTACATGGAGCTTCCTCAGGGATTCAGAAGACATGGGGAGTCAAAGGTCTGTAAATTGAAGAAATCGTTGTATGGGCTTAAACAAAATTTCAAGGCAATGAAATATAAAGCTCTCTGAGGCGTTGATTGAATCAGACTACAAGCAGATCTTATATGACTACTCTTTGTTTACTAAAACAATGGGAGATAACTTTTTAGCAGTCTTGATATATGTGGACGATTTGTTAATCATAGGGTGTGATGAAAAACTCATATAGGAAACAGAAGATGTATACATCATAAGTTCAAAGTGAAAGACCATGGAGAATTGAGATACTTTCTAGGAGTAGAGATTATGAGATCAAGCAAAGGAATCATGTTGAATCAAAGAAAGTATGCATTGCAGTTGATGTCAGATCTGGTATTAAGAGAAACAAAGCCAGTGGCAACACTTGTTGATTTGAATCAAAGATTCACTTCACAAGAGTATGATAAACATACGGGTGCAACATGGGATGAGGTATTAACTGATGCATCAGCCTACCAAAGGATCATTGGTAGATTGCTTTCCTAACAATAACTAGACCATACATCAGCTATACTGTATAGACTCTAAGTCAGTTCATGCAAGAACCCAAAAGATCTCATTGGGGTGCAACAATTAGAGTGGTAAAATACATCAAGAAGGATCCAAGAATGAGAATACTTATGAGTAGTTTGCAGTCTGATACCTTGACCTGCTATTGTGATGCTGATTGGGCAGCATGCCAAAACACAAGGAGATCCGTGACTGGTTTTCTAGTAAACGTTTGGGAGTCCCTAATATCCTCGGAATCATAGAAACAACAGACAGTTGCAAGAAGTTTTAATACAAGAGTTTGGTAGCAGCTACAACAAAAATAACTTGGATGTTAGGACTATTTTCAGAATTAAAGGTGTTCATCAAGCAACCTGTAAATTTGTTCTGTGACAGCAAGGCCGCATAGCAGATTGCAACCAATTCCTTATTCCATGAGATGACAAAACATATAGAAATCGATTGCCACTTTGTGAGAGAAAAGATCAATGAAGGGAAGATATCAACACATCACATTGGGACAAAAGATCAACAAGTTTATTTTCTCACAAAAAAGTTTAGGAAAAGTGCAGCATTGTTTCATACTTAGCAAGCTGGGAGTGATTAATGTTTTACACCCTCCAGATTTAGGGGGAGGGTTGGAATACTTAATAGTTAGGTCTTAACTGTAGTTAAGGGAGTTAATTATAGCGGTTAGTTAGTTACTAGAATTAAGTTGGTTAATGTATTGGTCGAAATTTGGGCTAAACTTAATGATTGCAAATGGGCGAGATGCGGTAAAGGTCGAAGCCAACCACGACTCAATGGCGAGGATTTGCCTAGATAAGGACAAGCACCGAGGTCATGTAGAGATCGGATAATAGCAACGGCCAGAATAAGTTTTAGAATAGCGAGAAGGAATATTCCATTTCCATTGAATATTCCTTCAATTGTACTTTTTAGGGTTTCTTAGGAATATCCCCTATAAATAGGAAGAGACAAGGAACAAAAGGGGATCTTCACTTTTTTGATAAGAACATATTGTAAAGGGTTGACTATAAAGAAGATAAAAAAATCTTGTCTTTTCCACTGATTCCATTGCTTAATATATATCTTTTATACACAAGATCCAAGGATTCCTTATACACCTTCGTTTTCTGTTATCTCACATTGTTGTGAGAAAGGAGAATCATCCAAGTCATCTAACATTTGGGTGACAAATTCCTTCTTATTACGTTTATTGCCATTATCTACATTTATTGCATACTTTCATTGCTACATTCATTGACAATCATTGAATATTTTTAGTTGGCATTCATTAATATTGGACACGGCCCTACCTCGTCAATATATCTAAACTTTAGATCTAGTAGTTATTATACTTAATCAGGATTCACCCTCTATTTTCTCATTAATCAGTTTGATAAAAAGGGTTTGAAACTTTTTTGGTAAAATAATTTGGTGTCAACCTCCTAAACACCATCAACGAGGTTGACAGAAAAGATGAGCAGAATGTGAAGCCGAGTGCCTCACCCAGGAGAAGTGACTCACCTCCCCCTCACGGAAGTGTAATCATTTCACATGAGAAAGGGGCCTCCACGTCCACAACTGAGGAAGTGCCGCCAGCAGTGAATAAACTATTGGAGGCATGTTTGACAAGTACTCTAAACAACATACTCGACAAACCCACTCAAGGGGCGAGTAGGAACACCGCACGAGCGGACACCACAACAACCATCAACGAGCAGCACGTTCATCCCCCAACAGGTAATACTCACACCGTTGTTGATGCAGGTAATGGCGCGCTCACAGCCATTCTGAAGAAAATGGAAGAAATGGAGAACGAGAACAAAGCACTCCGCGACCAAATGAGGGAGCACCAAGAAAGGGTTGATAAGATATCGGGTGCCCCGAAACTTCTTCCAAAATGGGACGTCAGCCGATTCGTTGAACAGTCATACAGTGAGTAGGCATCCCCACATGCCATACCCAAACCTTCAAAATGCCACCATATTTTAAGATATATGACGGCACAATAGACCCCGAAGACCATATCATTCATTACGTCAGGCGGTAAAAGGTAACGACCTCTCGAAAGAGCAGGTACCATCAGTGCTGTTAAAGAAGTTCGGAGAAAACGTAACAGGGGGAGCCTTAACATGGTACTCACAATTACTAGCACGTTCGATAATGATGTTTGAGGAAATGGCCGACAAGTTTGTCACTGTCCACGACGGAGCCAAGAAAACAGAGGCTAGGGTGAATGACATACTCGCCATCAGACAATCGTCTGGCGAGGGACTCGGGGACTTCCTCACCCGATTCAACAGAGTAAGAATGATCCTGTAAATCGTATCAGAAGGGATGATAGTAGCAGCTTTCCAAAATGGGTTAAATGACAAAAGGGTCAAGGGCGACCAGAAAGTTGTTGAGCAGACTCATGATATACCCTCTCACCACCTGGGAAGAAATTCATAAAGCCTACTGTGCCGAGGTGGGAGCAGACGAAGATGACCTCAACAGTCCAACTCAACGGCTAACATCAATCCAAACGGAGTCAAGGAAAGACCGTCATAGCCGAAGAGATCAATCAGGTCCACGCCTCAATCGAGAAAGGCACCAACCATATATTATAATGGCCATCCTGATACCTCCCCGCCAAACCGAAGGGCCGTCCAGGCCACACACTGGGACTCACCAAAACGAAAGAGGTATGCCTCCACTTTTATCTGCTCACAATTTTTGTGTTTCCCCTTTAGAGATAGTGTACGCCCTAGAGAAGCTCGGCCCTAAGGTGAAGTGGCCACAAAAGATGAAGTCCGACCCAAATTCTATAAATTCGAATGCCCTCCACGATTTCCATCAGGAGCGGGGCCATAAGACCGGGGACTGCATAGCCCTACGGCAAGAGGTGGTGAACATGCTTCACCAAGGACATTTAAGGGAGCTGATAAGCGACCAAAGAAGATCCAATTTCGGCCGCGGACGAGAACAACATCAAATCCTTCCAAAGCCACCCTCCCTGCCCTACCATCCAATGATCATCGGTGGAGGCGACGAAGCAGCAATCAACCACGTAAAGTTCACCACCCCACACAAACTGAAGAGGTCGATCACCCATGAACGGTATGATGACCTTGAACACAGTATCATCTTCGATAAGTCAGATACCCACGGTTTGGACTTCCTCACTTTGACGCTTTTGTCATTACTTTACGTATTTCAGATACCGATATAAAAAGAATCATGGTAGATGACGGGATCAGCGCGTGTATTATCCACCCCCGAGTTCTCACACAAATGATAGTACCCTGCTGCATAACACTATTAGGTTTTAACAATTCAATTGAATGAACCTCAGGAGAGATAACGCTGCCCGTTCTGGCCGGGGGCGTGACCCTTGAAACAACATTCCATGTCATTAACCAGGACACAGCCTACAACTCCATCAAAGGGAGACCCTAGATACACGCCATGAGGACCATCCCATCCAGCTTAAATCAGGTCATCAAGTTCCCTACCCCGTATAGAATATTCAACATCCGCGGTGAACATCGCACAACCCAAGAATGCTACTGCATCGACCAAGATTTCACATACACCTAAAAACTAAAAGGAGAGGGCTCAGGAGCATAGCAATTACCGAAGTCAGGGCTTGAACTCGATGAACAAAAAGGCGTCATCAAGGACCCCGATGTCGTGGACGCCACAGGGTCAACGGTAGAATACCTCGATCCTGTCCAACTGGATAGCAACGACCACAACAAAAAGGCTTACATCGGCCACAAACTCTCAGAACCAAGTAAATTTCATAAATTTTTAATTGACAACGTCGATCTGTTTGATTTCTCACATGCAGTTATGCCAGGTATCCCGAAAGACATTGCTACACACAAGTTGAACGTCAATCCACTCTACCCGCCGGTACAGCAAATCAGAAGAAAGTTCAACGAGGCCGTCCGCGAAGAGGTGGAAAAATTGCTCGCCAACGATTCCATCTGAGAGTCAAAGTACCCCCAATGGGTCGCCTACGTGGTTATGGTGAAAAAGAAAAATGGGAAATGGCGCATGTGCTTGGATTTCACGGACCTAAACAAAGCATGTCTGAAAGATTTCTGTTGCCTCACATCGATCAACTCATCGATGAAACAACGGGGCACGAGTTATTAAGTTTCTTGGACGCCTACTCAGGCTACAACCAAATCCTCATGGAGGAGGAGGACCAGGAACGACCACTTTCATTACCCACCAAGGGACATACTGCTACAGAGTAATGTCATTCGGGTTGAAGAATGTAGGGGCGACTTATCAAAGGCTGGTCATCAAGATGTTCAAACACCAACTCGGAAAAACAATAGAAGTCTATATAGACGACATGTTGGTCAAATCAAAAAGAAAAGAAGACCACATCGACCACCTGAGGGAAGCCTTCGATATACTTAGGCGATACAACATGATGTTGAACCCCTAAAAGTGTGCCTTCGACGTGACCTCTAGGAAGTTTCTCGATTTTTTGGTGTCGCATAGAGGCATTGAGGTCAATCCCAACCAAATAAAGGCCATAGAGTTAATACCTGAAATTTTGACCAGCAAGAAACAGGTGTAGAAGTTGACCGGCCGCGTAGCCGCCCTATCGAGGTTTATCTCATGATCATCTAACAGTTGCCACAAATTCTTTAATGTACTCAAAAAGGACAATGGAGTCCAATGGAATTCCGAGTGCATCGAGGCCCTAAGAGAACTAAAGGCATACCTGTCATCGCCCCCGCTACTCGCCAAGGCAGAACTCAGTGAGCGTCTCTTTATCTACTTGGCCGTATCAGGCGTCGCGGTAACTGTAGTCTTGGTCCTTGATAACAAAGGTATGCAATCTCCAATCTATTACATTAGCAAAACCCTGGTCGATTTCGAAACGAGGTACCCCCACCTCAAAAATCTAGCCCTGGCATTGGTCATAGCTTCACGGAAGCTTAGACCCTATTTTCAATGCCATCCCATCTCGGTGGTCACGACCATCCCTCTAAGAAGCATCCTACACAAATCCGAGTTGTCGGGGAGATTGGCCAAGTGGGCCATCGAATTAAGGGAGCACGATATTAAATATCAGTCGCGAACAGCGATAAAGTCGCAAGTACTCGCCGACTTTGTCGCCAATTTCAGTGCCAAAATAATGACCGAGGTCGAGCAGGAAACCTCTCGTACCTCTCCCCAAGTTACCCGACCTATGGGTCCTGTACACCGATGGCGCCTCCAACGCGTCAGGATCTGGACTGGCACTCGTACTCGAAGTCTCGACAGGCGAATTCATCCACCAGTCCATACAGTGTCCTGATATGACTAACAATGAGACCGAGTACGAGGCCGTAATTGCAGTACTAAGACTAGCTCTCAAGTACTGAGCACGAAGAGTCATCCTCCAATGTGACTCACAACTCGTCGTCAATCAAGTCACAGGGACTTTCCAAATCAAAAAACAAAGGATACAAAAGAATCAGACAAAAATTCATAAGCTATTGCTCGAATTCGACGAATGTCAACTATACCAGATACTTCGAGCAAAAAACATCGAGGCGGACGGTCTCGCCAAATTAGCAGCAGCCACCAAGAACATAAGCTGAAAGGAAAACGTGGTCACCCTCCTCCATTCGTCAATAGACCAAATTGAGGTACACATTATAAACTTAACTTGGGACTGGCGCAACCATATTATGTCATATTTGGAGGAGGGAGTGCTCCCATCAGACAAAAAAGAATCCAAGAAACTTCAAATGCAGGCGGCCAGATACAACATCATCAACCACGACTTGTACAAAAGAACATTTGGCGGCCCCTTGGCGAAATGCCTAGGGCCAAACCAGGCGTGTCCTCGAAGAAGTACACGAAGGCTACTATGGAGCCCATACCGGCAACTGAACCCTCAGCAGATGCCTCATACGAGCAGGCTATTACTGGCTGACCATGAAAAATTAAGTCCCCGACTTCGTTAGAACGTGCAAGCAATGCCAAAAATACGTCCCAATGATCCGCAAAGCGGGCGAGCAGCTCCACTCAATCACATTGCCATAGTCGTTCATCAAATGAGGAATGGACATCGTTGGACCACTTCTAGCGGGACGATGTAATGTACGATTTCTTTTGGTTTTAGCTGACTACTTTTCCAAATGGGTAGAACCAGGTGCATTCGCCCAAATACGCGAACAAGAAGTGATCACATTCATATGGAGGAACATCATATGCCTCTTCGGCATCTCCAAAGAAATCAGTTGTGATGACGGACCCTAGTTCACCGGGAAAAAGACTGCCGAATTCTTTGAGAAATGGCACATCAAGCAAATACTCTCCACGCCATATCATCCTACATGCAATGGTCAAGCAGAATCCTCCAACAAAACAATACTAAACATCATGAAGAAGAAGCTCGAAGACACCAAAGGAATGTGGCCGGAACTACTACCAAAAGTGCTATGGGCATACTGCACAACGCCAAAAACAAGCAGAGGAGAAACGCCATATTCACTAGTCTATGGGACTGACACAGTGATACCAGTCAAAGTCGGAGAACCAAGTTTGAGATACTCCAACAAGAGATGACCAAGAAACGATGAGAATAGAAAGCAAGACCTCGACGAAGCAGATGAGCGAAGAGAGATGGCCTACATAAGAATGATAAATCAAAAACAACAAGCAGAACGGTAATACAACAAAAAGGCCAAAGTAAGGCCACTCAAGGTCGGAAACTATGTACTAAAGGCCAAAACACAAGCGAGCAAAGACCCAAGGAAAGGTAAACTAGGAACCAATTGGGACAGGCCATAAAAAATCACGGCGACAACAAACAAAGGGTCATTCAAACTAAAGACAATGGAGGGAAAGCTACTACCAAACAATAAGAACGTCGCCCACCTCAAATACTTCAACTTCTGAAGAAAGACATCCTCCAAGTCGTACTCTTTTTTTCTCACCCGAATTTTTTCCTAATTGCGTTTTATCGGGGAGGTTTTTAATGAGGCAATGAAGAGGGCGTCTCAAAGTTTAGGTGTTGAATTCACCGCTTGGCCTACCGACTACTTCTCTAGGCCGAGCGATGAAAGGACTAGATAGACAGGGACTTCTCAAATGTATGTATGGGGCAAACAGAAACATGTAATATTCTCCAATGAATGAACAAACAAAGCAGTATGCGGCATTCTTACACAAATCCACCAAATTTGCACAATCACACCAAGACAGAGAATATACATTCGACCTCGCTTGAATTAATTTACATTCGACCTCGCTCGAATCAAATTACATTCGACCTCGCTCGAATCAACTTACATTCTACCTCGCTCGAATCAGCTTACATTCGACCTCTCTCCAATCAACTCACATTTGACCTCACTCGAATTAACTTAGATTCGACCTCGCTCGAATTATTCTCCAAAGTCCACATTGAACCTCGAATCGATTTACACTTCGTCCAAATCAGATTTACATCCAATTGACAAAAAGACAGGGACTTACTCATAAAAGAAAACACCAACAGAAAAAGAAAAGGAAATTCGAAAATACACAGCAAAAAGACAATTGTTCAACTCCAATACATTATACAAAGGACTTGAGAGGCCCCCACAAAAAACAGCAAAACACAAACAAAAAAAAACAAGTATCAAGGCTTCACATCGCATCATCCCCATCAGCATCAACGACATACTCATCATCATACTTTGGGTCGGAGGCAAGCCCATCCAAGGCGTCTTCATCATCGTCCCCGCCGGTCGTATTAGGGTCGTAATGGCAGGCGTCACGAGTTGTGCGTGCCTTGACACAAACATCCTCAAACTCCACCTTGGAAACTTTTTCGGCCGCCTTAAAAAACCTATATACTTCAAGTTGGGCCTCAGCATGAACCCACATCTCCCACAACTCCCGTGACACACTAGGATCGATAGAAGTACGAGAAGTGGATGGTTGGGCCTGCTGTTGCTCCTTCTCGGTCCTTAAGGTGACGACCTGCTCATTTAGCCCAGAAATCTCTGCCTCCAAACCCTCAATCCGTTCTTCCAACCTTGCCACCTTGAGCGCTGAAGTCTCCGCTTCACTAGCTCGCTCAAACCTACAAACATGTAGGGTACCACCTAAAGCTGCCGCTTCCGCCACTACAGCCATCCTGGTTTTCTCAGCTAGGCTCAGCTCTTCGACCCTAGCGCTTAACTCCATCCTCAAGTTAATGACCATAGCTTCGCTTTGCTCTAGCTCGACCTTTAAGGACGCCACCTGCGCTTGGAGGTCCGCATTCTCAGCCATCACCCCCTTACTCACCTCAAGTTCATCCTCCTTAGACCTCAGTGTCCCTTCAAACACGCTGCACCGGCCGATGGCCGTCATAATTTCCTCATCTTTCTCCTTCAACTCCTCATCCTTCTACTTGATCTCATCGCGAAACGACTGAAACAGACCGTCCTCGCCAACGATTTTGACCAGCAGTCGGTGCTTGGAGCGATACTCTCTATACTTGGATTCCATCCTCTTGAAGAGAGCCGTCATCTACTCTTCTCGTCAGTCACGCTCAATCTCCAAGATGAGAGTTTAACACACAAAGGAAGGCAAGTCAGCAAGAATAAATAACACATATGAAATGGATAAACTTAGCGGGAGAGAAGTGAAACTTACTCGCAAAGCCATGCCCAATATACCCTGAGACAGGTCCGCATCTCTCATCTTATGCAACGTCCTATTCTCGGCTTCCACACATAAAGGAGAAAAGGACGACGTCGCCCGTTCCGAGTTGACCAAGAGGATATAGTTCAAAGGGATGACTAAGTGCCGATTAGGACCCTATGTCCTTATCTCCACACGAGTAACCCTCTCCTCGAAGGCCCGTCCCTCCTCAGGGTCAATGTCGGAGACAGACTCATCGTCTTCTACAGGAACGACTCTATCTCTCCTGATCGCCGATGATGAGCCAACTTCGAAAGCCCGTGTAGGTTCCCCTCTACCACGGACTCCCTCAACCGCGGATGGCCTCTCCCCCGTGACGGCACCCGACGTAGAGAAGCCTCAATATTTAGTGAAGGCCCCGACTCCGCTTCTAGGGCGATGAGCCCTTCCGGATCAGCATCAACAATGGTGGCCTTCCCAGTCTCCACCCTTCATCTCTCCTTGGTGACGCCTCCTCCTCGCCGTGAGACGACTCATCGACTAGGTGCAGGATGGGCTGAGAAGAGATCTCATCCGGTGTAGCAACAACCCTCAGGGCGGAATCCCTCAATAACAGAGCTTGAGTCTGATCCCCTCGTACAGACTCGGCAAGTATGAATTTCATTCCGGCTGAGGCAACTGCTTGGTGAAATGCAAGCACCGGAGCCTTCGCCTTCTTGGAAGCTCGTCGGTCTAGCACAGAAAGAAAATTACATGAAAGGATGGCAGTGAACGGCGACAAGTTATAAACTAAAACTAAAACTTACTGGACGAGGGCTTATGCCCGAACCGCCTGTGAAAGGATGCCCAGTCGCGGATTCCCACAGTATGGGGTAAAATGTGAGTTACCCAACCTTCAATGTCAAAAATGAGGGAAGGTGGACACCTCTCAGCTGAAAGCAGAAAATCCATGAGTAAGACGAGAACAAAAAAAAGAAGAGAAAAGAGAGATGATAAGCAACATATGGCAAGTGATAATAGACCCTTACGATTGAAGTTCCATTGCTCGGGGAACCGGGTCGGGTCTGCCACTAAGTTCTCGGTTCTGATGAAGAAGTATTTACACCAGGACTGCCGGTTTTCCTTATCATCCATCCCGGTCACCAATACTTTGGTCCCACGATGTCAGAGATGAATCAATGTGCCTCTATAGAAACTGGGCGAGAAGAGATACAGCAGATGACTGATAGAGACCTTGCAGCCGGCCAACTCTGTGAACTTCGCCAGCATCAGAAAAACCTTGTACAAGTAGGGGGAGATCTGCAACGGGGAGACGCCATAAAATAGCAGAACTCCTCCGCTAGTGGGGGTAGAGGAAGAGAATAACCGACCAAGAATAAGTAGACGTAGAAAGCGCAATACCCAGGCCGGTGAACTTGTATTATGTCGCGCCCTGCCGGAACAATATCGACGTGAGGAGGGATACCGAACTTAGACCGAAGGGAGACTATTTGATTCGGCCACGTTTCGGAGAGTACCTGAGCAGGAACAGGAGTAGGTTCTTTAGGAAAGTCATTCCTAACCGAAGGGTTCCGAGCAACCACCTCCTACACGGTGGGGAAACTCTCATCTTCCTCAACTGTGGGTTCACCGCTGTTGGAAGGAATGGCTACTGATAGCGGGGTGGCATCGAAGACTGTGTTTCGTAACAAAGTGTGTACAGTAAAGCCGAAAAAAGAAATTACCAACCGGAAAAGAAATCGAAAGCTGAAACTAAAAGAACAGAAGAAAATCCGAGATAGAGATCGGAGAAGAAGCTGAAGAATGAGCAAAGTGAATATAGAACAAAAAATGCTAAAGTTTCAGTAATGGAACCCCCCCCTCCTCTATTTATAGGGTATGGTAGAGCCTGAATCGAGGCAAGGAGCCGTCAGTAGCGCCAAAATCGAAGCAACAAAGGCACAGGAAGCGACACACTGCATTGGGAAGATGCATAATGACGACGCGCGTGGCCACGACATCATCCTACGTCAGTCACGCCAATCACCACTCTGTAAGCGACCGTCACCAGTTCAACCTCAACCGGTTTGATTCAGTCATCACGACCAAATTTCATTTAACCGGTCGCAGACGAAATTCGCTCACCGAGAACATCCAAGAGGACGACCTCGACAAGCGGAGGGACTAACTGTATTGGTTGAAATTTTGGCTGAACTTAATGATTGCAAATGGCCGAGATGCGGTCGAGGTCGAAGCCGACCACGGCTCAGTGGCGAGGAGTTGCCTAGAGAAGGACTAGCGCCGAGGTCATGTAGAGATCGGATAATAGCAACGGTCAGAATAAGTTTTAGATAGTGAGAAGGAATATTCGGAATATTCCTTCAATTGTACTTTTTAGGGTTTCTTAGAAATATCCCCTATAAATAGGAAGAGACAAGGAACAAAAGGGGATCTTCACTTTTCTGATAAGAACATATTGTAAATGGTTGACTATAAAGAAGATAAAAAAGCTTGTCTTATCCACTGATTCCATTGCTCAATATACATCTTTTATTCACAAGATCCAAGGATTCCTTATCCACCTTCGTTTTCTGTTATCTCACATTGTTGTCAAAAAGGAGAATCATCTAAGTCATCTAACATTTGGGTGACAAATTCCTTCTTATTATGTTTATTGTCATTATCTACATTTATTGCATACTTTCATTGCTTCATTCATTGACAATCATTGAACATTTTTAGTTGACATTTATTAATATCGGACACGACTCTACCTCGTCAATATATCTAAACTTCAGATCTAATAATTATTATATTTAATCAGGATTCACCCTCTATTTTCTCATTAATCAGTTTGACAAAAAAGATTTAAAACTTTTTTAGTAAAACAGTTAATTACACTGTGCATATGACAGTTGGTAGACAGCTGGAGGTTAGATCAGTTAGCTAAGTTAGTGTTGTAAACTCTTTACAAGATAAGAAAATTATTTCCCTCATCGGTAAAGAGAAGAGCAAAAAGTTTTCAATCACGTTTCTACCTCCTTATGTAAGCAGTGACTTCACTATATAGCTAGGTCAGGACCAGACATATTGCGTGTTACGTTGTTTGCATTATTGTCATTCTCCTTTGTCACATCTTTTAATTTCCACATGGAAAATAAAATGAATTACCAAGTAAAAGACAACCAAAAGTCCAAAACCACAAAACTTTGACATATCAACCATAGTTATCAATCTTATTTCATCGTCTTTATCTATATCGTTAAACTTCATTAAGTAGCACTAAGTTTGAGACCAACTTTTATAATCACTAGTTACCATATTATTCTCTCAATACCAAGAAAATTATGGAAAATGAGTCGTCAATAATCTCTTCACCACATACTCAAGGATATTGAATTTACTAGAGGTAATTATAGATAACGTCTATCCATCATCTGTGGTGGATCCACATAGCTCCAAGGGTGTCAAAATTGACATCTTTTTTACCAAAAAATTTATCCTATTTCTATAGGTAAAAACTATTATTTTATGTATATATACTTATGTATTGAACTCTTTTAATTTATTCGTGCATTTACTTCTTTAAATTTTAATACCCCTTAATCAAAATCCTAACTCCACTACTATCATCCTAGACCAAATAGCTTATAGGCCTTACTTATACCACACATAATCAAAATATGGTGTTTGTTTATCCCACCTATAATCAAATTATGATCATACCTAATATCTTATTTATAACTTGGGTCAAGTACATTAGTCCAAACTTTCAATATTTATTGAAAAAAAGCAGAATCCTAAAACTACAGAAACTTAATTTTACACATGCAACATATATTGTAAGCTACCATTCTTTTCCACCACCATTTCGTCTTCATTCTTCTGATTAACTTTGTTTCAAAGATGAGCAAATTAGAGCTGGTGTTTGTACCTGCTCCAGCCGTTGGTCATCTTGTTTCAACATGTAAATTTGCAGAGAATTTACTCAACAGAGATCAAAGGTTATGCATAACAGTTCTCATCATAAGGCCACCTGCACCATGGGATGCAGGTATAGATGGCTACATCAAGCGATCCTCATCTACTCCCGAGGGCAGTAATATTAGATATATTACACTTCCTCAGGTCGAACCACCATCTTCAGAAGAGCTAGAAAAGTCGATAGAGAATTACTTATCTCTTTTAATAGCAAGTTATCGACCCCTCGTCAAAGATGCAATTATCAGCAACAAATGGCCTGATTCGAACCCGAAAGTCATTGGACTAGTCATTGATATGTTTTGCAGTTCAATGATTGATGTAGCAAATGAACTTGGAATTCCTTCCTATCTTTTCTTCACTTCTGGTGCAGGTTTCCTTGGTTTCTTGTTTTACCTATCCGTTTGGCATGAAAAATTCGGGAGAGAATTTAATAGATCTGATGCTGATTTAAATATATCAGCCTATGCTAATCCTGTACCCTCAAAAGTCTTGCCTACATTCGCGTTCAATAAAGAAGGTTGCAACTCATTCCGCGAACATGGTGTTAGGTTTAAAGAAACTAAAGGAATTCTTATCAATACAGTTGCTGAATTCGAAAATCATGCTGTACATGCCTTAGCATCTGACCCTGAATTGCCTCCAGTTTACACAGTTGGATTTCTTCTTGATCTTGAGGGCCAAAAGAGTAAGGGAAATTCCATCTCTGAATATGAAGAAATCATGAAATGGCTAGACCAGCAGCCACCTTCGTCTGTTGTTTTTCTTTGCTTTGGAAGCGCGGGGATTTTTGAGCCACCACAACTAATCGAAATGGCAATTGCACTGGAACAAAGTGGAGTAAGTTTCTTATGGTCAATACGTCGGCCTGTAGATGATGAATATGCAAAACTTGAGGAGATTTTGCCGGAGGGATTTTTGGAGAGGACTAAAAATAGAGGAATAGTGTGTGGTTGGGCACCCCAAGTCGATATCTTGGCTCATAAAGCAACTGGAGCGTTCATATCTCATTGTGGATGGAATTCGACTATAGAGAGTTTATGGCACGGAGTTCCAATTGTGACATGGCCCCTTTATGCTGAGCAACAGATCAATGCGTTTCAATTGGTGAGAGATCTCGAGATGGCAGTGGAGTTGAGATTGGATTACAGGATGCGCGGTAGTGATCGTGGTGACATTGTAAAGGCAGAGGAGATGGAGAAAGCTATAAGATGCATAATGGACAGCGAAAATCCCGTGAGGAAGCGAGTTAAAGACTTGGGAGAGATATGCAGGAACGCGTTAATGGAGGGTGGATCTTCTTTCAATTCTATAGGAAGATTTGTTGAAACTATTATTGATTCCTAGGATTGAGATGAGAAGAATTTTGGATTCTATATTCTGTTAAGGTAGCAGAACCTTATGTTACTTTTGAATGAAACTTCATTTGAGTATGTTAATCAAATAAGAGTTGTTGCTAAGGTACGAGCTGTACTGCTCGGATTCTCCGAAAATGTTGTTGTACTCGTATCGAATCTCCTAAAAATATACTATTTTGGTGGATTCGTCACGTACTAATAATAATTTTAAAGAATTCGGGCAACCTAGAGTATGAGTGTATTTGTCCAGCAATAGGTGCTTCCTAAGAGTTAAGGCCTCACAGCAGTAATTTGCTATATCTGTAAAAATTTACATTTCTCTGAACTAGAATCTTTAATCTCTTATCTTGGGATATATGAAAGACTGGCTATAGAAGCATCATTTGCCAAATTGTACTCTCTTTAGTTAGTAATTTAGCGGGTCCGAGCTCAAAGTTCATATTGTTTATTCAAGAAAAAAAAAAAAAAAAAAAAAAAAAAAAAAAAAAAGAAGAAGAAGCTCCTGGTTCATTAATCACATTGGAAACTTTCTGTATACATAATCGAGCACGACCAACAAAAGACTTTGATCCAGCCGGATGTCACAACGTGAATCTCGGCACGAGAACAGGTGATTAGTTTAACAAAATATTTTTATCTTTTATAAAATTGTACTTAGGGTAAAACTCTCCTACTATATAAAGGGGGGTCTGATTATTCATTAGCAACATTGTAACACACACATGAAGGAAATATACTTTTATTTTCTCTGTTATTCAAAGCTCTTATTTTTGTTCATCAAATCATCAGTAACGTGAGTCCGCGATCGAAGGCAGACATTTCATTAAGCTGTTACTAAGTCCAGGATCACTCATCTTGATTGGTTTGACAATTTATCACGTCCTTCATCAGTTTAATCTAACCCAATTTATCGTTTGTATTGAATTAATTCACGTATCTTTAAAACCACTTACAATTTTATTATTATCCGTTTTTTAAGGTAAACATTAAGTTCTTTAAATAAAAATTTCAAGAAAAGCTTACGATTTTCTTTTTTTT